>VWZS01009268.1:222193-280877 GCA_013397075.1 Rhabdornis inornatus
CGGCGTCTTCAGGGGAGACGCAGGCTCGTCCCCTCCCGTGCGGTTTCTCTCCGGACCCTGTGGCCCCGCTCCGCGGAACAACTCGCCCGTCCGCATCGCTTTGTGGGGACGCGGAGGGCGGAGCCGCGGGGGCCGAGCGCGCGGGGAGTCCCGCTCGGNGGCTGGAGGATGAGCGCCTCGGTGGAGCCCAGGATCAAACAGGCTCTGCGGAAGAAGCCCGCGGAGCGTACTCCGGAGGTAAGGCGTCTCCGGCTCCTTCCCAGTTGGACTTTTTATTTACTTTCTCACTTTTCCTTTGCGTAAATCCGTGTTCCGACGGCGCGGGGTCCACGGTGTGCACATAGACCGGGCTGGCGCACAAAGTTCTGTCTGGAGCTCGGTTATTTATTTCTTTCTCTCCAAAGTTGGCCTTCTCAGGATCAGCAGTGGTTTAAACGCCCAGTAACACGCTGGGTAGAAGCACAAGGCGCTTCATGAAGTACTTCGGGCCAACTGTTGGAAGAAGAACTGCAAGAAGTAGATCACCGAAAAGTAAAATGGTGCATATTTCAGTGATGCAAAACTTATGGGAAAACTTAGGGAGCTGAAAGGCTTTGCTTACCTGTAGGGTGATGCAGATTTAAACAAAACCAAACTAGTTATGCTGCCCAGACTTCATAAAGATGTTTCTGCAGTGAGTGGGAGAGTAGAAATGTGTGAGGCTGGTAAGCTACAATAAAACACATTTTCCAGTTAACTGCCTTCTCTGTCCCTTCCCCATAAGCTAGTCTGTAATTAAGCAGCCATGTATTTTGGGGAATGATAATGTCGTGGAGCGTTAAGTTAGTAATGAAATAGGTTTGATATCGTTTTTATTTGTTGAAGGTCTGATTGAAGTGTGTTTGCTTACTTACCCTTTGCCTTCCTTTATTTGTTTCCCTTGCTGTGATTTTTTTCTTTATGTGCACAAGAATTAGTGCTATGAAGTGATACACTCTTGAGTTTTTCCCTTGGAGACTGGGAAACATCTGTTCTCCCTTGGTACTTCATGGAGAGCAGAATGTCCTGTCTGGTCTTCTTATAAGTTAATTATGGAAGGGCTGCTTAGCTGCTCAGAGGCTGGTCCGGAGCTCATCCTACCAGGACAGAGTCCCTACTTCCCTTTCAAGTCGGTCGAGTGAGTGAAGTACAGATGTTCAGTCCCAATGGTTACTTGCTTGGGATATCCGGCACGTTACTCCTTGTATCTCTCCATTAATGATGAGGCAGTCTCAGTATCCATTCCTTTTTCCTTAGTTTTAGCACTCCCCTCTTGCTTCACACCTTTCTTTCTCTTCTGCTGGAGTCTTCAGTTAGCAAAATTCCTTTGCTAATGTGGCTTGCAGTGTTGGGCAGCTGGGTTCATCACAAAGTGTCATTCATGAGTTGGCATTCTGTGCTGGCTTGTCATGGGTTAGACTTTGGGGAACAGGTAATCTGGCCTGGCCCAGAACCTCTGCTCACCACTGCTCCTGCTTGCTGTACCAACCTCTGTGGATGTGTAGGGTTTTTTTCTTCTTTTTTTTAGGCATCCCCAATTTTTCCCCCAGCAGCTGTCATGGAATTCCTTATGGTTGTCACCTGGTTTTGGCTAAAACGGCTGTAAAATAATTATTTTGCTTAACCTTGTAGTGTTAAACTGTCAGATATCACAATGACTGACTGCTTGTGGGTTTGTGTGCATTTGTGTAGGTTTCCATTGAGAGTGACGTGAGTGTTGTGTGCAGGTTTGAATTTGCCAAGGTATCTTAATTGTGGGAAAAAAAATCTAATCTTAGCTAATCTAAGTATATAGTACTTCTAAAATGATTTTAAAAATCTAAATTCCCTTGTTAATTTGGCTCTGTTTTGTCAGGCTACTTTTAGAGGCACAGTGAGACTACTTGTGAATAAAGTTAAACATGTACTTAATACTTGGCAGGATTGGGTCCTTGATTCTTCCTCCCTGTTGCTGAGTAGATAATTACAGTCAAATTACTTTTGTTTTCTTAGGATACTTTTGTTTACATAAATTTAGAAAGAAAAGCTTTTCCCTGATTTGATAGCAGGGTGTACCTGGGGGTCGTCTGTATCTGTGCTACCTGCTCTGGTACAAAGCATGGAATCCCCTGTCACAGTCACACTGACAGATTTTCCAAACATCTGCTCCAGGATGTGAGGACAAATGGATATAGGGTGGTAAGTGAACTGGAGAAAACAGTTGAAGTTGTTTATTCACTTATTTATTCTCAACATCCTGACTTGTCCTCTTTCCTCTGTAGGCTGCAAGACTAGGGGCAGGGAAGCTGAGACCTGTTTAGTGCAGCCATTAGGATCAGACCCAAATTTCGGGTGTTCCTGCACAGGATGAATGATCTGGTGACTCCTGCCTTGAAGCATCCAGTTATACACAGACAAAAGCGTGGCTTCATTTCTCCCCTCCTACTCTTGTGGGAAGGTATCATCAATTCTGCCCACATGAAATCAGCTGCTCGACGCTGCTTGTGCACTTTGACTGCATTTTTGTACAGGAACCCCCTCAAATTCCCCGAGCCATGACTGATATTTTATGATAAGCCAAAGCTGCTTGTCTACAAGAGTTTCAATCACTTTCAGTCCTTTTCTGCCCCCATCACTCTTTCTGATCCTACGGTTTATATGAGCAGTTTACCTGGCTACAAATTACAGGGTTGGAGCTGTGCCGATCAGTAGCATGGTCTGGTGCTTTGTTCCTGTCATCTGTGCAGCCTCTGGAAAAGTACGGATAAACACTCCACATGCCAGATTTTGCTTGCAAGTAGTACAGTTATCCAGATGATTTTGATTGTAGGTCTTTTTCTTGACAAACTGTTTTAATTTCTAAGAACTACAAAACTAAGCAGGGAGATATTAGAAAAATTATAATTTACTTATTTTGAAATTTTTCTCACTGTCTTGCTCAAGTAAAAGTTTTAGTTCTTGATACTACAGATATTTTTGTTTGGAAAAATCTGTGTTAGGGCAAGCTTTCAGTGTTGTGGTAACATTCCAATGCTTGCTAATTGTTAAAGTGTATAAGTTATGCATATTAGGCATGTACACACTTGATTTTTTTTTTAGTTGCTGTTGCTCAGATACTTCACGTGTTACAATCTTCAGTTTATTGTGCCAGAGGGAATTATTTTGATGCATTTGTAGGGATTGTAGCAAGAATTTAATTATGCATACATTTTTATGTAATTGCTGTTGTGTTACTCTGTTTAGAATCTTTTTTGGAACTACTGAAGGTTGGCAAATATTTTGCTCCCTTTCCTTTGGTGCATCATTGGAGGTACATATTGTTCATACGTGATGCAAGTGACTTCTCATGTGGAAACAGTTCCAGAATGTTTCCTAGTGGCCTGATGCCTGTGTATGTAGCAGGTGCTGCTCTAGGATTTGAGTGAATCCCATTTAGTCAAATGTCTGCCTTGCTGGTTCCATGATGGCCTGTGACCTGTACTGACACTGGAAATATATCTGTGTACCTGTCTCTCAGGTATGGCCTGAAAGTGCAAAATTTGTGACGCTTATCTCAGATACTAGTTTTGATAATGGATTATCCTAACAGATCATCCCTTCTGTCTTGTCAGGGGGAGGAAACTCTAGCAGTAGTTGGATTCTTAATCAGTTTAAAAAAAAAAATAATCCCTATACTTAAACAATAGGATTTCGTACACTTGTTTAGCATTTTAATATCTGTGTTTTTCTCCCAGGGTTATGCGGATGTCTGTGTGGTGGTAGATCTGTGGGTGTTTATACATGCAGATCCTCCACTTTTTGCTTGGGAGTATGTGATTTACTGTGCAGTGTTTTAGCTGTGCCTTGTCAGGTGGGATTATTAAATTAGTAATTTGGGAATATTTTAATAGGAGAAAATCTTTAGTTCAAAGCAGTAGGAGGGAGGGATGAATGCTTATGCCACCATATGTGTGCTCTCATTAAAGATTTAAATTTTTTTGAGGCCAAAATTCCTTATCAGATCCATACAAAGGCTCTGATACTGGTTTTCAGGGGAGTTGTTCATGCTGCCACAGATGACTCAGTGGTTGATAGGGCCCAACAGCAAATGATTGTGCTCATTTTTCTTTGTCTTTCCTTCTCCTCTTCTCTCGTGAGCATGGTCTCTTCCATTTTTAATGGAAACTTTTTCCCAATATAGTATCTTTTTAGTTCTTCATAACTTTGTTCTGTACAGTGTTTACTTTCGTGGTTCAGAAAGCTTTGCTTTTATTTGACTTCAAAGAGTTGGAGGTTATTTTTATACTCTGAGCTCTTGTAGTTTTCCAGCTTTGCCTTCTTGCAATAATTCTTAATTAATGTTAATTTGACTTCATTTGGCAATACTAATTCCTTCTTGTCTTCCTGTTCCCTTTTTATTAATACAGTGGAAAGAGGAAAAAACCTAATTTGCAGAATTGTGTAATGACAGCGTCTGCTGTTTGGAGTGTGTATGTGATGCTTCTTGATGGCTTAGATATAGAGAAATAGATCTGCTTGAATGTAAATCATGCACAAGAAGAACATTGATAGGTATTATGAAATAGCTGTAATGAATAAAATAAATTATTGCTGACAGCATAACAAACGCACTCTTGTACTGTGGTACAGCTGAGCCAAACAGAGGAGAACATCTGCTTCTTGTTTCCAGAAATAACTGATATTTTGAATGGATTTTTTCATCCTTTTAATAATTTACTGTAAACTCACTAGGCGAAACAGGATTAACCATTGTAGAAATCTATTGTTTCTAGCATCTGAGGTGAACTTTTAGGAATGTAACTGTGTCATGGGTGTTGGTTTTGGGTAGCCATTGAAAGCAATTAGAATTGTGAAGTCACCACAGAAGTGGAGATGCCTGCAGTTACTGTAAAGCCAAAAAATTTGTGTTAAATGATGTTGCAGATGCTGGTTTCTATGTAATAAAAACACTTACTGTTAGTACGTGGGCCTCTAAAGCAGGGACAGAGGAGTGATGGACACCTGACTCCTGCCATAATTTTCTACTACCTAGCCTCTGTCTTACACTTTGATTCCCAATTTTTGGTGATCTGTTCTTTTATAGGTGACACTTTGTAGGACTTTGTCATGCAGTTAATGGTTCTGGAGCTCAAACTGATGATGGGCAACAGCCGACTGTTGCAAAATCCTTGAGATTGTTCTGTGTCTTTCTGCTTTGGTGTCTTTGCCAAAGAACCTCCTGAAACCTTGAGCAAAGATGCACTGACCAGTGCTACATAACTTTCTTCCCTCACCATGCAGAGACTTGGGCTGATGTTGGCATGTGACTGTGTTGGAAAGCTGGAAAAGACCTTTGAAGTGGAAAAATTAGTTATCACTGGTGATAACCAAAGTGATAGGAACATGTACTGACATGCCTGCAATTCACTGCTAATGAATTCCTTCCTGGGTCCTTGTGTGCCCTATGCAGATCGTCTTTCTGCACTCATAGGGCATCAATTATGTTTTACAGTTAGAAAAACATCAGACTTTGTAATATGAATAATTTATAAGTAGTTCTGTGAAGGCAACAGTTATAGTTTTATTTATGTTCAGTATGATTGTAAAATCAAGTGCAGAGAAATTGTTTCATGGACAAAAATGTTGAGTAACTGCAACATTAGAGAAGGACGTGGGAGTGCATGCATTTTATTGACACCATACTCCATCAGCATCTTGCTAGGACTAGGAAAGATCTAGACTTGCATTGTTTTCTTAATTAGGTTAGTCTCTTTAAATAAAATGTGTTGTAAAGCTTTTTTATAGCCACTTACTAAAACCAAAGTTCAGAATGGAGGTATATGAGGAGTGGCACATTGAATATCATGGTGCTGGCTGACAGCTCTTATTGAGTCTTATTCACAAGCAGACTACAGTTTCTGTGTTAACGAAGTTGAAATTCTTACTACTTTTAATGAAACATACATAAACCTTCTCTCTTCCTCCTGTGCTTCTCTACCACATAGCTTTCAGTTGAAGGTGAAACAAAGCCATATTTCTTTTCCCGGCTGCTCATTAAATTAATATATTTAAGCTCATGGTAAACACAGCACTGACAATCCTGGAGGATTGTCCAACAAGCCTCAAGGCTTTGGGAAAACAGCATCTCTTCAGCTGCCAGCTTGATGAGTTAGGAAATTTTTAGTGCTTAGATTTTCCTCTATTTTGTCTTGTGCTTTAGGTGGGTAGTTGTCTCTTGTTTTGTTTCTTAACACAGTGTAGCGTTATGTGTCTTCATCTCAATTAGACCTGTGGTTTTCCTGTAATAAAAAAAGCTGAGCATGCAAACTCTTGTATTATTATTTCAGTAAATGCTGCTTGATAACTCATTTCCATAAAGTTTGTATATGTACCTTGTTTTCTGAGGTGATAATGAGTGATGTTCTTTGGCAGATATATTTTATATTTTATTCCAAAAGTTCAGATAAATACCAATTGGTGCGTGTTGATGGTAGTTGTTCAGTCTTCCTAAACATCCCTGGGAAGCCAGTGCAGGTAAAATGTGGTGTCCCCCTCCACAAGACTGGGCAGGGTCAAATCTCTTCCCTGAATAATTGAAATTAATCTCAATTAGCATCTTTAATCTGTGACTGATCACAGGATTGATGCTGAATTCACAAAGTGCTGTTTAAAAATCAGTGTTGTTTGGTAATTTTATGTTTTCATTGCCATGTGGACACAGTTCTGTGCTTGTGGCATACAGATGAATTCTTGGCCAGAGGTACTCAACAACCTGGCCTATATCAGTATCCAAATAATTCAGATTATCATTACTTGGAACCTTAAGTACAACACACTTTCTGAAGCTGAAATCAGCTCTAAATTAGTTGAACGTGAAAAATAAAATCCATTTGTTGTTTCAAATGAACCAAAATACAATACTGGAACATTTACCAGTTTTAACAAACGTTAATGTATGTAAATATTCAGCTATATGGACTTCAGTATCTGTCTTAGGAATGTTTTTTGCCTATTTTTGAACATTTTTCTGAGTTTGTTGTTGTTGTGCTTTCATCAGCAAGCCTGAAGGTGTTGCTCATATTAATATTTGTGTTGTTTATGTCTCAGATGCAAGTAAGAATCTGTTAAGCCTTGGACAAGGTACCTTGGTCACAGAGGAGGGATGTGGTTTGGCTGTTCTGCAGCTATTGTCTGGTTGGTATACCTGCAGGGAAACTTTGCCTGTAGTTCTCAGAAATAAAGAAATAAGCTTTCTTAACAGTAATAACTGTTATTTCAGTCAATAGACATTTGTGGTTCCAATGAAATATATCAGGTTTCAGGGCACTGTTTTTGCTTCGACTGCGTTTACTGGTTTTACTGAAGTGACTATTGACAAATTGATTTTTTTTTTTAATTTTAAGTGTTTAACAAAGTTGCCTTGTTCAAAAAAATTGTTACATTAAACAAGTAGAGAAAATTAGCATGAATGTTTTGGGATGGGTGAGTTTTTTTATTTTTAGAGTCTCTGTCCATATTAACCTGTTTTGTGGGTAAGGATGTTGAGCATTGTTCTGGAAAGGAAAATCTGGACAGGAGTGAAAGGATTAAAAGAAACTGTGATGGAGACAGGGAAACATTGTGATGTTTAAGTTGCCTTGGAGTAGGTGTATATAATTTGTTATTTATTTTTGGAAGATCATTGTGAACCAGAAGTGTTTAAAAAAAAAAAAGGAAGTTAAAATCAAACCCGCGAAATGCCGAAGAAAGTAAACTTTTAATAAAAACTCTGAGAAGTAAATTAGACTGAACATTCATTGTTTATCACCTAGTGTAAGTGGAACATGCATACAGTTGTTCCATCTAAGAGCTGTGACTTTGTGGTATCTGATCTCCTGGCAGTTGAGGGATGATCAGGGCTTCTTCATTGGTTAAATGAGTACTTGGTACTTCCATCATTGCAATGTGAAGTAATGGGCATTGCTTCTGTAAGTGTCCCTGTAATTGGCTTGGAGCAGTGTTGTAAAGTGTGGCTGGGGTCATGTTGGTTTCTGAAACACCTTCTTTAAATATAGGTCTGTGAAGGGTCCTTGGGACTCTGTTGCTGCTGCTTTCTCTGGTATGGGCACACCCTGGGGTTTTTGTTTTTAGTGTTCACTTGGTCTCTAAGCCAAATGTCTCTGCACCCTCTGGGAAGAATGTTGGCAGGCTTTAGCCTCTCTTTGTGCTGATACTGATACCTTGTGTAGTGCAGTCTCTTACCTCTTTGTCACAGAATCACAGAACAGTTTGGACTGGAAGGGGTCTTAAAGGCCATCCTTTTTCAGCCCTCTGCCATGGGCAGGGACACCTTTGACTATACCAGGCTGCTCCAAGCCCTGTCCAGCCTGGCCTTGAACACTTGTAGAGATGGGGCATCCGTGTTCCAGTGCCTCCCTTGTAAGAGCAGAAGTATACAGATGTTTTGTGTCTCTGGCAAGTGATGCTGTTTGGTTCTCTGTACGCAATTGGAAGGATTAGTCTGAGTTATCTGTGCTGGCCCTTTATTCCTACGTTTCACTCTGCTGTTGGGCCATGACTAATGAAAATTCCTTCATCCAGTGTAAAGTCTGCTTGCCAGAACACGGATGTATTAAAGAGATGATGAATTACAGTAACCCCGTGGACAATGGCTTATGTGTATTGGCATTGTTTGCAGAAAGTTGAGGGTTTGTGTGTAGTGAGTCACTGAATTACAGATGACAAGGTAAAAAGCTGTTCAACCGTCCTTGTTTGTCTCCTGCGTGTAATTTACAATTCTGACTCATTGAAATGAAGCAGTGAGCAGGAATGTGGTTCTGTTATGGGATACACGAGTGAGTCGATATCGTAGAGCACTGGCTCATCCTTTTCAGACATGAGGTGCACCTCTTCCCAGTGCTAGTCCAGTTTACATGAAGAAATGTGAGTGCAGTTGTGTGGAGCTGAGACAGAGATACAAGTTAACCTTGGGGAGCTTGAGGAATTGTATTAGAATTAAAAAAACATCCTCCGTTGAAAGGGATCCACAAGGATCATTGAACCCAGTTCCTGTCCCTGCACAGGGCCACGTGAAGAATGAGTGGGAGTGATAAGCACAGCTGGTGGCTTCCAGTATTTCTTGTGTCTAAGTCTTGGTGGAATTGTTGAATCTGAACATCCTACATAAGTGTAATGGTTATGCAGTATGTATTGTGTGTAGTTGCACGAAAAAGTCAGAGGCTGTTGACTGATCTAACTTGCCTCTGTGGGTTGGGGTTCACCTGAAGGAAGCAGGGCCACAGCAAAAGTGGCAACAAAATATTTTGGCTTTGTAATTTGTGTGTTAGTTTCTCTTGCTTTCTATGACTGGTCTGCATACCTGTTTGTGTGGGTGCCTGCTGCACACCTTGTGTATATAATTTTTAGATATCTTTTTTTCCAAGATTTATGTACAGTAAGGATTTTAAAAGAAAATATATTCTAAGGCACTCTTAAATGTATGACTCTTGTATGAGAGGAAGGAAGATGATCGTGATCTGTGTGTGTTGGTGGTTCTGCAGAGCAAGATAGGTTGGAAGGTGCTTACAGGAATTCTGCTGTCAGACCTGGGGGAGGAACTTTCCCTGATCAGTCATGGCAGACATCAGCATCTTCCCTCTGGGAGAGTGGTCCTCATCCTAAAGGAAATGCTCTTGAATACTTTTACAAGAATCCTAGAATTGTTAAGGTTTGAAAAGTACTCCAAGATCAAGTCCAGCTGTCAACCTAGCACTACCACCATGTTCACCATTAATCCATGTCCTTAAGGGCCTAATCCACATTTTTTTTTTTTGAACGCTTCCAGGGATGGTGACTCTTCCACCACACTGAGCAGTCTGTTCCAATGCTTGACAGCCCTTTCCATGAAAAATTTTTCCTAATATCCAAGGTAACTGTCCTCTGGTGCAGCTTCCTGATCTGCCTGTGAAGTTATTCTCAAAGCACAAAGTCTTCTTCAAATCGCCATCCTTTTTTCCTTCATCTTCGGGAAGTTTGATGTCTGATACTGATGCTGTTTTGTATCTGCCTTGGGATGTTTGCTGTGCAGCCCCTGTTCAAGCTTTCAGGGGGATGTTAGGATGTCCTGAGAGGGCTGCACATCCTTTCTGTTCTTTTTCTTTATATTTGGTCTTTGTTCCAAGGAGGTCTTTAGAAGGTTAACTCACTGTTCTGGGGTTTTCTGGACTGGTGATACAGTTGTCAAGAAGGCTTTTGTGTTGGAGGTGTGATTGTAAAACAAACTCATTGTTTTCACTATGTGGTTCAGAGCATTCTAGAAATGTACACATATAGTATTTAGAGATATTTTTCAAGCTATTTGCCATAGTAACTGTAACTAAAAACCAGAGATCACAGCAGCTTGTTTCATTATAATCTTCATATTAAATGCAGGATTTAGGGCTCAGCACATGTGATTGTACAAACTAGCTCATTCGTTAGCATTGATCAGATATTTCAAGGCCTAATTCTCTAAACTGTGATGGTAGGGTGGTGGTAAATTTAGCTTGTAGGGGGCTGAAAAATTACTCAAATTTCTGGCCATTGCTGTCACAGAAGACGCTTAGTGCTCCAGAGCAGCTGTGGGAACCTTGTGAACCACAGCTGGTGCCAGCAGGCAGGTGACGCCTGCAGTGTTTCCTCTGTGTTCCCCAGTTTAAAAACACGGGAAGCTGGGGACAGGTAATCTCATACCTGTAACTTTCCAGGATAAGATTGGTTCGGTTCTTTCCAGAAGGTAATACGATTTTTGCTTCATATAAATCTTGTTAAAAGAGCAAGTGGAGTTAGTGTGTATTAGGGTGGCTGTTCCCAGTGATCTTCCAAGGACCATGTGAAATGTTATTGCTCCAAGGTTACTTTTCTTGTCCTTGCTTCTACTGTTCCTGAAAAACTGTTGTTTTCATTTAAGTCACAGCTGTGACAGCCCTGAGAGTAAAACCAGAAGTTATGGTGAAGTCTTGGAATTTTTTATTGGAACTTACTTGCTTTAGTATATACTTTTCCCCATGAAGTGGGGTCATGCACTTAGTTTTGTCTATGGAGGGGTAATTTAACTAAAGGTTTTCACTTATGAGTTAAAGTTTAAATATATAATATAATATTTTTCTACCAACCTATTTCTTATTGTAGTATCTGAATTTAAAAAACTTATTTCAGGGACTGGTTAGGTAGTAAAGGTGTGTTTTACAATGCTTAATCTGACCTACAATATAAGCCTAGTACCTTGTTACTGACCTTGCAATAGGAACTTCTTGGAGATGCTAGAGTAGTGAAAAAGGGGCAGAAAAGGATGTGGAAGGAGGTGGGAAAGAACTGCAAGTATACTTGGCATTCAGAAAAGCTGCCAAATGGAAAAGACCACATTTATTTTCTGCTTTTGTTCTCCAGAAATGCAAAGGGTGGAGGGTAAGCAGTCAAGATGTGTAGGTGTTAAATTACTCATAGAAACAGTATTAAAGCTGCAAAACATTGTAGTAAATAAAAAGGTTACTATAAAAAATGATTTTCAAAAGAAAATCTCTTCAGGTAGTGTACCCAAACTTATTTTGTATAAGCTTCAGAGAAGAGTTTTTCTGTAATGTTTGTTTTTAACAAAACTGTTTTCTTGTGTCATGTTGTGTAAGGAAAGCTGGATATCTGTCGACAGTGAAAATAAATAGTAAGAGACTAGTAGCCTTATGGAACTTGTGCGAATGTCTGCTGTGAGAGGAAACTGAGGTGCCTGTGTCCAGATTTTGCCCACTTGTGGGCAGCCCTGCTTCTGGGGAGCAGAAGTGAGGAAGCTGAACACCTCTCAGTAGCTGTCTGACATCCCTACTGTGCTGCTGAGTGGTCACACGCTGCTGCTGTTTACTCCATGGCTCTAATAACCCTGGTGCGCAGTGGCTAGTGCTCCCATCCTAAGAGTGTAAGAAGCTGGTAGTCTCCAGATGGGAACGAGTCCCTTAGCATTAAAAGGGTGACTTTTGGTGGTCTTCTCACTGGAAAAGAAGCTGCACACTTCTCAGGACCATTCCAAGATGAACTTCCAGTTTGCAGGGAAGTGCAAAACACTTTGCCAGGCATGTGCAGAAATGAGTTTTCATTGAGAAGTGTATTGAGATTAGCTTGATAAAGTCTGTTCAGAACTCTGTTGCCCTTCCTTGTAAGAGGCCTGATATAGGGTAAAAGAACTCTGCTCGTGTTGGTATTGCCAGACAAGCTGTTTTTAAAACTTGGAGGTCTTGTTTCAATGGCTTCAGGCTTAAAATAAAGAGGGTTTTCCTTGGTACTGTGGTACACCATTCTTCCTCTTTTGAGCATTTCAGTGCAGTATTTTGGAAATACCCTTAGTTCAGGGAAGCATGCACAAATTAGTTAGCATTCTGCATCTGGTTTCTCAAGGTTCCTTAGCGCTGCTAATTATTGGTTAGCTTTCAGCATGTCAAGAGTGTAGCAAATTCTTGACGAATAGAACAAAAATAACAGCCTTAAGGGATTCTCTCTTTGTAATCTTTTTGTGCCTGCTTAGAGCACTGACATTTAAGCAGTCTATCCTTCAAAGACTGATCATTAATGAGCCTCAAATGATGGTCTTACTGGTCTGGTGGGAAGGAATTCATGTGGTGATGTGTTGTATTGCAGGGACATACAGTTTGGCCTTTTGGCCAAATCTGAATTCCTGTATAGAGTGTGTTCCAGAGCTGTTGTGATGTTGTAAGTGAAGTGTAATTCACTTTGGCAGTTTGTATTTGAAGGAGCTGAGGAGTGAGGTCTGTCTTTGTAAACCATATCATGGATTTAGTGTTGAAAGGTGATGGTCCTGTTTTTGTTGCACTTGTATTTTGGGAGCTTTATGATGCTCTTGTCACAAAGGGTTGTGCATGCCAATGGGCACTAAATACTGTGGGGAGGTTATTGTACTTTAATCTGATTTCCTTGATCCTACATTTTCAGTGTTCTTTGTAGCATGTCCAGCCTCCAGTAGGCTGTGTTGATTTGGCTGAGTAAAATTTTCTTTCCGGCTGTTGCAGAAGAAGTTTCTGTTCCTGTTTTCCATTTGAAGTAGGAAGGGAACCAGCAGTCTTACATCAGACTGCTGACCTTCTGTCAAACGTATTTACTGCTTCCCTTGTGTTGGATAGGAAAGCTTCCCTCAGCAACTCCTCTATAGATGCCATTATAGGTGACTTGTAAGATGCTTGTCAACATCATCTTGTTCTGGTTCTTCCAAACTGACATGCAATTGGTACAGGGATTAAAGGGTATAATCCATCTGATGTGATCATTTGAAAAGATCACTTACCCTCCATATCTGGCCCACCATTTCAGCCTGATTCCTGAGCCATTGGGGTGCATTTCCTGGTGAAGTCCACAGCTCAAGAGAGGAACTTTTTTTCTGTTTTGTTTCCCCTCTTTAGGTAGAAGGTGATTATGGAATATAGCAGACCTCTGGATAACAGGTGCTTCATAACCTATCAGAGCTGAGTACAGCCATGTTTTTAAGAAAAATTGAGAATTTCCCTTGCGCTTAGTTTGGGTGTCTCAAATGCAGCAAATATGGCTCTGTAAAATCTGGAGTAATGGACTTGAATGTTTAGTATGGCAAATAGTAATGTTGCTTTGATTTTTCCCAAGATCTAGTTTGACTCTAGAAGAATGTTTTTTTAAAATGTCTTTTTATATGAAGTATAATTACATAGCTTTCACAGTTGTGAATGCTAATGTAATGAAGTGAGAAGCCTTAGATAACAGGTCTTCCATTCTTTCCAACACTTGGTTGGACTGAGTGTACTTGGTAAGTACTGCAGTGGACCAGCTGCTTGAGTGAAAGGCTGAGACACTAAATGCACAGCTTTTCAAGAAAACACACAACAAAGATGTCTTAATTTTCAGTGTAATTATGTAAAATGTTGGAGTTGGAATACTGGATCCTTCTGTTTCTCCAGCACCTGGGGGGACTGCAGTCTAGAGTGTGTGTTCTCCGTGACTGTAGTCACAGGCATGACTGTCCAGAGATTGTGGTGGTGTAGTATTTATTGCAGCATTCTGATGCTGTGTCCAGGCATTGCCTTTCATCACCCTGTGTGGATGCTCTATTTTAATGTGAGCTGATGAGTCAAAAATTGAAATGTTAAAGGAAGGCATTTCATTGCTCTTTGTTAATCCAACTTTGCTCAGGTAAGTTTAGTATTAGTTGGGTGTGTGGTTTTTTTCCCCCATCTTCAGTAAATAATGGTACTCTTGCTCTCTTAAAACAGAAGTTTCTTTTTAGGTGAGACCCTTGATTTGTTTAAAAGTGGGTTTGTTGCACCTCCATAGAGGCTGTGGTTGGCTAACACTAGAAGAGCAAGAGGTTGGAGGAATCTCTGGTGTGGTGCATTTGAGATTGTGTTGATCATGGTTTGGAATGAGAAAGGTGGTAGAATTGTTTTGTTTTAATTTTGTACTCAAAGCTAATTGTAACCTTTGAAGTTTTTGGTCTGCCTAAGGATTGAATGGCTCATTGGAGGTTTCCATATCATTTCATATACTACAACCCAGCTGAAGGAGCCCATGTCTTACTTTTTATCAATTAGTACCTGTATGACTTAGCATGGAGGTGGAGAAGACAGTTCCTTGGCATCTTGTCTAGTTCTGTGGATGTTAGTCATGAAGTTTGTTGTACTTTGTGAAGCTGGGTACCTGGTGGGTAGGCTGCAGGACGTGGAGCTGGAAATTCCTGACTAACAATACTGTCTTATGCTGCTTGCTCCTCTTAATGTTGATGATGTTAATTTTCTTACTTACAGTAATTCCCTTTGCAATATTATGCATCAGTAATCAGTGTAAAGACTAGGGAAGTGCACAGGTATCTGTACCTCTGACATTTATTTGATTTGATTTCAAACTTGAAACCTGTTAACCTAGCTAAATGAATATGTGTATGCGTGTATATATGACTCCTCAGTTTGGATCTGTAAGCTTCTTTGTGGTTTATGGCACAGGTATTGCTGAGAAATACAGAAGCAGATGTTAAAGCGGCAGAGCATCAGTTCCTGGAGTTCTGCTGTGGTGGTTTATATTCAAATGTTGCAGTGAGGTAAATCTGGCTAATTTCTTTGCTATGAGCAAAGATACAAAGTGCTACTGATTAATCTTTTTTTTTTTCCTTTTTNAATGTTTGCCACTGTATGGATACAATGAACACAGGCACATTAACCTTTCTTAACATTTGGGAGGATATTGCCGTAATTGACATATTAGTAAAATTTGTGGGAATCTATATTCAGATAATTTAGACTCTCTAAGAAATATTGCCTCCTATACATTGCAGTAACTTTCTTGGATTGCTCTATTTGCTAGTGCTTGGGTATCCTAATACCAGGATGCAGAAGGAGTTACTGGTGAACATATTATTGCTGTCCACTACAAGAATTCCTTCATAGTTCATAATGACATTATTATGGGAGTTAAGTAGCTGAAGGTTGATTTTTCTTTTTTCCTTCAGTGGCTTCATTGAAAAAGACTGTAGGAGAGCATTGCATTTGTGTGATACTTTATTCTCAGTTATAATCTCATCATTCTCTTCCTGTTTGTCTGATGTACCAAAACATTTTTAGGCAGTTAATAGTGCTTTATTCTCCTCCCTTACCTAGATACTGAGTGGGTGATTTAAATTACGATATTGATAAAGATCTCATTTTGCCTGCACTGTTATTTATTTAGCAGGACTTAATTTCCAGACAGACATGATCTTTGGTTGCTTGAATTCACAAAGTTAAGAAATTACACACAGAAAAATCATAAATGTGCCATTAGAAAAATAACAATATATTCATGTATATAAAATTCTGACAATCAGTACAATGGAAAAAAGCTACAGTGAACTGCTGTTATTGTGTCTGTCAGTCCTTCCCTGTGTGAGATACCTGTTGAGCTGTAGTGTGGGAGCTCAGTTATAACATTTGCTTGCTGCAAAGGTACATTGAGCAAAACACAATTAAAACATTGACATTGGAGTGTTAATATGTTAAATAAGAACCAGCAGTTGCTAGTCCAAGAGGGAGGAAAGAGAAGAACTAGAGCATTTTCTGCAGTAAGAGCAAAGTCATGTTTAAATAACAACTCAGATGTTTAGCATGTCTGAACTGCACTCAACCTCACTCCTAAGTTGTCGTGACGGATAAGCATAGAACTGACCTTTAGATTTCATCCTTTACCTCCTCTCTCCTCATCCCCAGGCTTCTGTACCAAATTTCTTATTTAATAAGGATGTACCTTTTTTTCCTAAATATTTCAGTGTTCTGACCTTTCCTACTGTAATTCCTTCTTTTCTTAAAAAGAAATTTCAGATATTGACACTTTCCTCTGAAAAGAGCAGGGAGTTTCTTTGTGAATCAGAGGAGCTGATGTTTTTGGAGTTATGACCAAAAAGTTTTAACTGAAACATTGCTGTTTGATGGATGCTTGTCCTCTGGAAAGGACAGATGTAATTCTGACAAGTGGTCAGTTGCTTGACTAACAAAGTGTTGATTGAACTGAAAGCCACCCATTTTTTTGGGGGGATTTTTGGCAATTTTTCAAGAGCCTGGGTTAGGAGGCTGATTTTATGATCTTTGTATTATTTAAAAATGTTTGGTATAAAGTCTTGCTCTTTAATAGGGGCTAATTTTGTATATTCTGTGCTTCCCATCCTGTTGAACTTCTGGAGCACAGGGGTTTTGAGGCAGCATGCTCTTATATTATCGACATAAAAGTCTGAAAGATATTTTAAAATTAAGTAATGTATGTCTGGGAAGTTTGCGGTAGTGTTTTAGTTGAATGCGCTTTTTCATAGCTGTACTTTTATTCTTAACTGTGAAAAGGGCTGAACGGTGCTTCAGATACTCAAAACTCTCCATGAGCTGCTTGCTTTGAAGCAGTGACATCTGTTGTTCTCTCTCTCCAGTTCAGGGCCCTCTGCAAAATCGGGTTTTCCGAAGGAAGTTTCTTTCTCTGGCAGAGTCAGAGTTCCAAAAACACTGACTCTGTGATGAAACAGCAGTTAAAATAATATAAAATTTCCTCTCCCTCATTCCTTTAAATGTTTTTATTTCTACGAAAGTCCTATATCAATATAATCCAGGGTTCTGAGGTGGAAGGTGTTTATCTGGATTGGGTGTGGGGAGTGATTGGTGAGTGGAGAAACTTTTTGTTCTATTTTCATGTGGAAAGACTTCAGTTCTTTTATTTTGCTTTTAGGAATATGCCAGTGAATTGAGGTATTTTCAGTCCATCAAAAAGCTGTAATATGGCTCTCAGGTCTCTATATTTAAAGATCTGGCTTTTCAAATTTTTTTGAGGATAGTTTGATTCCTAGGAATGCAAGTCTGTGCCTGTAGCCATGTGCACTTTATAATGAAATATTAGAAAATAATATATAAGGAAACTATGTGCCTCATTGAGGGGCTTCTTACTTTTTCACAAAAAAAAAAGAGATAAAAATCGAAGTGTGCAAATTATACTTCTTACTGTCTGCAAAAATAAGAGCGAGATTTTAATTTTCTGTTAGTGGCTGTACTCTTATTAACAGATGCTGTCAATGGGAATTGCTTCCAGGATGTACAAGAGTGAAATGAAGTCTATCTTAATCTCTTTTCTCCTGTATAAAGATACTATAATAACTAGACTGACACGTCCTCATTTGAAAAAAAACAGTATCTGTCATTTCTATAGGTATATGGGAAGTTAAGAGTTTAGGGAGGAGTGCTCTATCATAGTCACGATATGATCCATAGTTGTCTGATGGACATGGGCTCCAGGAATTTGGGGGCATCCGAAAGACCATAAATCAAAGAATTCAAGTTCTTGGTCATTTGAAGCTGTTCAGCTTCTTTATGTGCCATTTTTTTTGAATAATGGAATATAGCTCTGAAGTAGTTGAACCAGTTTATTGTATACAAATGTTACTGTGTACAGTCTCAGGCAGTGACATAAGATTATGCAGGAGTTTGTTGTTATATTTATGGAAAAGTTCTTTAATTAGGCTTTTTGAATTAGTGGTGTTTCCTACATGGAATAATGCAGCTTCATTTCTTAGGAGTGCTGCTTAAACTCTGTCATTCTCTGCAAGGTACTTCAATGTCTTTCATTCATAGCATTTTCATTTGTCTGACTGAATAATCTATCCTTTCTCTTCCCTAATAGTGTCTCAGTGCTTGTATTTAATTTTTATTTTTTTTTAAGTGGCCTCCAGCTAAATAGGAGGCTACTTTAGAGGGAATTGTTACTTTAAGTGAAGAGCCCTGAGCTGACATTCTGTTGCATTGCTTGCATTTTTATTGAAGTCCAATGTCTATGCCACTGAGCAAGGACAGTAAAAAAGCTAAGATGGAGGAGTTGCTTTCCAGTTCATCTCATCATCTTCTTTTTAGTTTAGGAGCTGTATACTCTGTTACACGTCTTTAAGTGTATTTTTTTGCTCCTCCGACATGTTTTGGGGGTAGCTGACAGTGTGTAGGGTGGGCTTCTTGAACCAGCAACCTAAAATTGGTGAATGTGCTCTGTAGATATCTGAATGCGTAAAATATGGATCAGAGAACTACAGCATGTTTCTATGTTTTTATTTATGGTATTACAGTATCAGGAAAGAATTTGGGAGTACTATTTTTAAATTGGCCTTAAACAGAAACTCCAGCCTTCGATGAAGCAACAGGAAGGGAAGCAATGAAAATCGTACTGAGTAACATTTCCTCTCTTCTGCTACACCCCACTCCCCCCGCCTCAAGGGTGACAAAGTCTTTATTGAGCCTGACAGGATTCCTAATAAAAGCTGCATTCAATCTGTATAAGGAACCTGCTGAATCACTGAGAAGCAAGTAATGGCATCGGGCTAGAGGGAGCTTCCCACTTACAGCTTACACAGCTTGTGCTCTGTCCTCCAAGAATCACTTCTGTTTGCTTTACTGAAATCTAGGTACTTTAAATAACAACTTTAATACAGAGAAATTCAGACACTGTCCAAGAGGTTATTAAAGTCCTTGTCCTGATACCAAGTAAGTGCTTGATTCTGCTGGAGTTTTTCAGCCTTGTTTATGCTTAGAGCACTGAAAAGGGAGAAGAAGCTAAGCAGCATACAAACCGGAAGGTACCTTTCAACCATGCAGCTTCCTTCCCTGGAGGATTTTGTACGATGGTCTTTTTGAATGCCATTGGAATTTGGGAGGCTGTTGCCGTATGGTTTGACTGTTGGTTCAAAGGTAGAAATGTGTGTCTGTTTCTTTTAAAGTATATTCTCCGTAATATGGCTGGATCTCTAATGTATCTTTAGAAAATACTAATATTTTGTTTGCTCTGAAACATGTAAAAAATGCATCCTGCTAACTGCCTTAGCTTGGAAAAAGAATGGATGCAAAATCCCATCAGTCATCCGTTGTGTTTTTGTAGAAGCAGGTTGTTGTGTGTAACCCAGGGAATACTGGGTGGCTCAGCAGCCTGCGTGGGCTGGGTGTGGGGAGCTTTGAGTGAGCCAAGCATATGTTCTTGCAACAGGAATTTAATCTATATGGGGTGGATTGAGAGACAGGTTTTGTGCAGCTCTTTGGGACAGGTTTGCATGTGAGAGCAATCTGTCTGGGACTTGCTGACAAAGCTGGTTTTACATGCAGCTTTGAAGTGCTGGTGCTCTGGTGCAGGTTTCTGCTCTTTTCTCACTCCCTGAGCAAAACTCTGGACTGACTGAATAATACTTACCAGTCTGCTTTCTTTGAGACCCCTTGTTTCAGGTTCAGAGTGGATTTAGGGTATCTATGAAGCCCAGGCTAGTTGGAATTTGGGAGCATCCCTGAGTCCTGGCCCTGCTGCAGTGAGCAGCTGTTCCACAGCTAGTGCTGGCGGGCTAGGACTGGATGCAGCTGTTCCGGAGCTGGGGTGACTCTGCCTGCTGGCATGAAGGACATAACATGACAGGAAGTACTAAAAGGAGTCTGTGAGGATTTATTCCTTCCTCAGCATCCCTAATACCTGATTGCAATTGCTCAGGTTGTCTCTATGTGAGATTAATCAGAATTTGCAACTATGAGGTAATTTCAGAACAATTTATTTTCCTTAGAAATAGACCAGATTTCGTGTTTAGCATTTAATAATAGTAATAGTAATAATATGTTACTGGAACACCTGGCTACCGTCATAAAGTGAAGCATTATTTTTTTTGTGTTTTTGAGGGGCAAAGTTGCTTTTGATGCAGTCATTCCATCCTTGTTTCAGAGCTGTTTTTTTTTTTTTTTTTTTTTTTTTTCCCCACTGCTTTTACCCCCTTTTAACAGTGCTGGAGGATTTGTCTTGGACTTTGTTGTGGACTTAAAGCATCTGGATGCAGCTCATGTGCTCATGTGTATTACAGTTGTGCTGGCTGGAGTTGTTAGGAAGCTTTGTAGTCAGAACTCCATGTTCGAGACCACTGTTGTTCCACTGGAGCCTTAATTCCAAGCTTTGTAAAGATGCTGCTTGGATTAAAGGACAGAGATTGGGTGAGAAGGGAGTGAATTAAAAGGAAGTGATACCTACTTGCAAATTTTTCTTATCATTGGTGTTGCTGCACTGTGGTGCTTGTTCAGAAGCATCCAGATCTTGGTCATATTTTAAAAAGATGCCGATAGTGAAACATAAGGGTGACCACCACTTCCTCAGCAACTTTGAGTTTGGGTTATATTCTCCTGATGATTTTTCTGGATGACTGTACTTCTTTATTTTACGAAGTTACATCTTAACAATTAAGAAACTAATATTTCACCATCCTTGCAAAAAAAAAAAGGAGCAAATTATTTTCAAAGAAATATTTTGGAATGAATGGGTGATGGTGGTAGTTAGCTGGTGGCTTTACTTTTGTGTAGTGAGTTTTTAGTTGATGCTTCTTTTATTTTCTCCTTTATGGTATCTCTGAGAGTTAGCATCTGGCAGGGAAAATGAGAAGTGGTCTGGGTATTCAGGTGGCTCACTTGTAACTTTATTGGGATGAGAATGCTACCATAAAAGAATATATCTTTATATGACATGATATTGTTATTAAAATCTCTGTGTTTTTTATATCACCTTTGGTTTAGCAGCTGGTTAAGCTCTTTGCTGGAAGAATATGTGTGCTGGAGATGATAAAAACCGGTGCTGAAGGAAGCTGAGGCTGCTGGCGACCACGCTTTTGTGATAACAGCACCATCCGCAGAGCCATCCCTTGATTTCTGCACTGTTGCTGAAGCACACGCTATTTTATACAGTGTATTCTGTCATGGGAAGAATTTGAAGATACAGATGTCCTCTGCTTTTTTTAAACACATCTGCTGTGAGAACTGGAGGCAAAGAATGATCTGTCCTGGACAGCTTTTTGTAGGATCACTGCGGTTGCAGTGTTCATGTTTCTTCTCTATGGCATAGAAAATCTCCTTTCTAACAGGATTAACAACTGCCTGATTACTCTTTGCCCAGTTTCCCACCTTCGCTTGGGTTGCTGGAACTGCAGTTTTAGCTAGTTGGATAGATAATGTGAGTTACTTTCTCTGTAAATAACCTTAGTCAAGGTTGTTTTCTGTCAAAGATTGAAGAATCTGTTGTGGGCATAGCATTTGCAGATAGATCCTGTGCTGCAGTTTCAGCTGTTGTTTCAGCTGCTGAAAAGCTCTGAAGAAAAGATTTTTGCAAAATAAAATCATACTGACCTTGTTCTCTCTTCTGAGCATGTGAAGAAATTGTGTTTCATCAATAGTTGTGTCTTGGTTGGATTTTGACAAAGAAAAGTAAGTAAAGAGATTATAAAGAAGGATATGGAAAGGGGCTGTAAAATTCCAGCAAATGTTTTGTGTTCTGCTGATATGATGCTGAATGTTGCCCTTTGGCGTCATTTTTCATAGTGAGTATCGAAAAGTATCGGTGAAAATGATCTCTACCCTTTGTACTGAGGTATGTACTTGTCTACTGTTTATAACTGCTGCGGTGAAAGAAATCTGGTTTCAAAAACAAAACTGAAAATCGTATTAGAAACTGTTGTGAACTTTGAGTTAGAAAAATAAATGCTTTCGGCTCTGTTGGAGGGGGATTTTTGGAAGTGTACTGCAGCTGGACTTCAGCCTCTGTACACGAGGTGGCCACAGCCCCTGCCCTTGTATGGCTACCCTCAGATTAATTGATGTTCCTTGCCAGCAAAAATACAGAATGACATGCTAAATATAGTATGCCAAATGTAATTTCAGTGCTATTTTAAGCACTGAATCTGAAATGAGTTGGAAGTATTGAAGAAAACTTCACAACCTATGACTGATAGGTAATTTAAATTTTATTGGGAAAAACTGGGATATATGCACCACATGTACTATACCCTCCTGTGTTAGAATATAAAGTGGCATGTGAGGTAGAGGAGGAATTCTACTTGGTTGTATCTATTTAAACAAGTGAAAAAGGCTTTTTTCACCAGAACATGGAAAACACATTGGATGGGTATATTTGAGGTACTGACTGTAAAAGGCACCTTGCAGCCCTTCCCAGGAGATTGCTGAGTCAGTTCTTTTGCTCAGTGACACCCAGAATCACCTTCTCTGCATGACTAGGAGAGGGGCTTGCTTTAAAAGTCAGGTATTTTTAGGGAAAGCGTTACAGTTCCTGATTTAAAACTCCTTATAGAAATTGCTATGTGAGTAGCCAATGTGTTTGGCTTGTTGATGCGTCACCTGGCTGGGTAGTGAATTACATTTATCATGTAGTTTATTACATTTATCGACATTAGAGCAGTAGTATTGGGCAGTGTTAAGTTAAATGCCTTCTGCTGGGTGAGGGAATAGGAACCTTTGCCTTCCCTTTGCTGTGCTCTCTGCTGCTGCTCATCTCGACAGATGAGGTTGGAGTTGGGGGATGCTTTCCAGACATGTGTCCTTTTAAGCAAATGTTTATATCTTTAATTTACCAACTGTTTGTTCATCGAGCTCCTCAGTAGATCAGTACAGCAGTCCTGTGTGCTGCAGGTGGAGTGCAGGAGTCAGTCCAGGCTGAGTGAACTTGTAAAGGGGCTGCATTCTGGGAAGTTGTAGAGAATTTACAAGTCAGGATGTGGTCATTTTTTATATGCAGAAGTTAAAAGCTTTGTGATTAAAAGGGGAACGTAGGCTCTGTTCTGCTTACAGTTTTCTGTAACTCATAACTACAGAACTGCTTATCTAAAACATTTTTGAGATGTTCTGTTACATCGTAGTCCCAGTTATGTAAAAAAGTACTGAAAAATGTAGGAAAACCTATATAGACACAATGAGTTATGAAGACTTTAAAAATTCAGCTTTAGTTTTAAAAAAATACGGATTCTCTTGTGGCTGCCCAACTTTTACTGGAGTTATGAGTATCCTTCTTTTGGCCTGGGAGAGTCAGATATTATTAACTAGTTTGCCACTGCATGATCTGACTATACAGTTGCTGCATTTCTGTGTGTAATGCTTTCAGGTGGAGAAGTTGAGGTAGTTCCCTGCTCAGAAACAGGGAAAGCTCAGTAATGGACCTGTTGGTTATCTGAAATGACCCTTTGGCTGCCAGGTGCCCACGTCTGACAGGCTGTGGTGTGTTTGGAGTCTATCCATAGCTAGTGCTCCTGGATGGTTTCACCAATGAAGTAATGTTTGTGGCAGTTTGGAGGATTAAAATGAGATTGGACTGTGTGAAATTAGTGCTTTGTAAATGTGCTACAAATTCAGACCTTCTGTTTAATTTTCATGGGATTTGGTAATGACATTAAAAAAACAAAATCAGAATTTTATTGGATTTACATGGTCTGCAATTATGTCTGACCTTTCGTTTGGTACAGTGGTCCATATAAGTTATATTGCTAAGCATGGACTATGAAGCCAAAGAATTTTTCTGAAGTAAATCTGTTGTAAATTCCGAGGCCAGCATTCATATTGATTTATCTTACATAAACACTGGATAAATAAATGCAGCATTTGAAAATTCAGAACATACCTTCTAAGACCAAGCTGGAGAGACTTCCCTGTGGGGTATAATGATTTTGTTGTGTGTATATTTGACTCTTAACAGCCCACATGTTCAGGACAGTAAATTAAGTGATGAATAGCCCTAGTGAGCTGTTCCCTGCCATGTGGTCTGCACCATCAGTGCAGATATTTTTGTGATTGAAGAGGATTCTGTCTGCTGAGATGTTTAAACAGCTATCTCCTAATTACAGCTTCTATGTAAAGTTCAGTTTATGAAGCGAAATCATCTTCATGTTTTAATATTTTTATTTCTGTGGTTGCTGGTGGATGACACTGATGTCACTGATGTGATGCTGACTAGTGGTAGTAGGAGTGGAGGATTCTAAAGCTTTATTGTTCAAAGAGTATTTTGGAGTACTTTTTGATGTTCCCTCCAGACATGGACTGGGCTGCGCAAGAGAGGCAGTAGGATGCTGTAGTTTGTAGTGGGCCTACAAGCTACTTCTGAGGTGGACATGAAAGAGTTTTTTCTCTCTAAATACAACCCCTTGCTGTAGTCTGGTGGTTCTCTGCACTCTATATAGTGGCTTAGGTTTTCACTGGTTTTGAAAAATTCCTTCTTTAAAGGGATCTTAGAAGGTTTCAAAAATTTTGGCCTTGGGTGAACAGGCCTGCTCTATTTGTCTTACTCTATGTGTTGCTTGCTGCTGTATTCATTCACATAAATAATATTTTCAGAGATATTTTTAATAAATCTTTTTTTTTTCAGGTCAGTGTTTATGGATCAGTTGCACTTCACTCTTTTCACTTCCATAGCTCAAGTGTAGACAGGGTTCTTCAAGTCTGTGTGTGTTCTGACCTATCTGTTAATCTGGGTTTTGTATAATTCTGTGTAATTTACTGCAGAATCTGAAAAGTAACACTGAATGAATAGATGTGAATGAGATTGCTTATGTTTGGTTTGTTCTTTTCCTTTCTCTTTAGGACTTGAATACTATATATTCTTTCCTTCATGGACTGGACATACTATCGCATTTCAGGGAACATCAGCTAAGGTGAAGTACTCTGCAGTTTGTTTTTTTTAGCATACTTACATCTATGACTTTTTTTGTGGAGATAAGCAGAGCTTTTGTCTGCCTGCAATTTAAGGTGGCTGAGCATTGGCTAAATCCATTTGCTGAGTTAAGTCACTGCAATAATGTGGCAAAGAATCTAAACTAATTAGCTCTTCTAAAAAGGAAGGCAGAGCTTTACTTCCATTTGCCTGCAAAGGACTAGACAGTGCCCTGTCTTAACTCCAGATTACAAAGTATTTTTAATCCTTCAGACATTCAAATGGTCTCATGAAATGGAAGGCCAACAAAGCACAGAAAGTGCTTTGGAAGTATTTTAGTTCCTTCAGTTCTGTTGCTATGGGTAATTCGATAATGAAGAACACCATAATAATTTGAATTTTCCTGTTAAGCACATCCTTTGTTTAGAACCAAAAAATAGTTGAATTTGGGGTCTGAGAGCCTGAAAGTGGTTCTGCTGAAATGTGGTGATTAATGGCTTATGATCTTTGGAGATTAAAATTGAATTTAAACTTCTCTTTCTCTCCCCTCAGAATAATGTCATCAAGTGCCCGCTATGAGAGGTACAAGGGCAACCAAGTTCTCTTTTGGTGAGTACATAGCACTTGTTGGAGTTCTTCAGCAGAAACATGAGCAAAAACAATGTTTTACATGTTGTTATATGTAATTTGCTTTTCAGTCATTGTTAATAATTGGTTAAAAGCTTTGGCAGAGGTGGTTTTAGCAGTAGTGCAGTGTTGATGTTTGAGAGGTGCCCATGACTTTCCAGCCTGGCTCCCACAGACGGGGGAGGCGTGATGGGAGAATGTGTGTGTCAGTGACACGAGGTGACTGAAGGGTAAACAGTGTCTCCTCTGCAGTCGTGGGAGCCCTGGTGACACTCAGTAGGTGGCACTATGTCCCTGGAGCTGGCACTCCCTGCAGGGCTTCTTGTTGGAGCAGCCTGTACTGGAGAGGGATGGAGCTCAAACACCATCACTTTACATTGCAAAAATTAGTACTTTAGCTTATGGTTCTCTAGGTTCTTGCTGAGAGGCAAATATACTTTTATTTTCCTCAAATTTTAGCATTGCTTATGGCATATTTATTGTTTCACAGCTAGTCCTAGCTTTCTGTAAAAGGCACAGCTTCTAGCACGCAGAGTCTAAATGAGATGCCACCTGCTAGTTGGTGTGGTGGGTATGTGTGACACACACCTGCTCCAGTAGCAGGTCATTGTGTGTGGGGGTTGTGTGCTGTCCTGTATTTATAGTCTTTGTGTATACTTTCACTGGAATAAAATATTTAGAACAAAAAATTCATTTTAATAAAGTACATTTTTAAGCTGAGTTAAATGTCAAAATGTAAAGTATAAAAAACACTCCTTATGTGAATGTTAAAAAAAAAAAAATCCTGCTCCAACTGGAGTGCCCAGGTTCTTACATATTGAACTGGTAGAGTGATAAATCATTATTTTACTACAATAATATTTTGGATAATATAATTCTAAGGTGCTGTAAGGAGAAGTACCCATCAGTGATTTCTTTTCTTACAGCTCAGAAACTATTGCAAGATGCTGGTATATCCTGCTTTCTGGATCTGTGCTCATGAAAGATTCAATGTTTTTGCCACCTTGCAGGTATGTAAAATAATTGAGTTATTGTTATTATTTAAGGTAATTTTTAAAAATAAGTGCTTCCTACGTGTTTGTGTTACTGTAATTTTTGAAGAATTTTAAAATTTCATAATTTTGTTTTTCTAAAAATTTGATAGTGAAAGAAATGTTCAGCTAAATCAATTTAAATTTTCTCAGATTTTTCTGCATGTTGAAATTTCTTTGTGAAATACTTCACTCAAATCTAGTTTGGTTTTTTAAGTTTATAAAAGAATTTGTAGTCATGTTACTTACTACCTTGGGGTCTCTCTGAATAATTTGTGCTGTGTGACAGTTCTGGATAGAGTTCCCCGTTGCAAAAATACAACTGTAGATCACATAGGTTCTGCCATTTGGTTGGAGGCTGTATTTAATGGCACATAGAATTTTTATATGAAGCAAGAAGGGACCAGCAGCATCAGCTGTGAAGAGCTTGTGCCAGGAGCCCATCTGTGTCTTAGGGTTGAGACACAGTGAGCACTGACATGCTTTCACTGGAGCACATTATTAGACTTGAGCTGAATTTGGGCAAGTAATACCCTGAGTACCCAGAATAATACTCTGCTTGACCTTGTAAATCACTCATTTTTATTTCATTATGTTTCACTTGATTCAGCATGAGCTGACCATGAGTGGATAGACTTAATGCCAACTCCAGCTTACATACATTTCCATATACTTGAATTTCATAGTAAGTACTAGTAAGAACATACAGGACTGATTTTTTCAACTCAGTTAATTGTAGGCTGGATATTAAACACTTCATGCTCCTTAGGAGACTGTAGGTCCTTGAGTGAAACTGTCCAGAGAAGCTGTGGCTGCCCCATCCCTGAAGTGTTCAAAGCCAATTTGGACAGGGCTTGGAGCAATCTTTTCTAGTGGAAAGTATCCTTACCTTGGCAGGGGGGCAGAACAAGATGTGCTTTAAGGTCCCTTTCAAGCCAAATCATACTATGGTGAGTCAATTATAAGTTCAGGAGTACCAAAAGTGAGGACATGGCATGCTGGTATTTGCATAAATCTCTCTAAAATCATTGTTTTGTGAAACCTGAAGTCACCTACACAAAAAACCCCCAATAAAATAAGGTAAAGTAGACCTGTTGTAGTTAATTCACAAGATTTCAGCTGCATTTATTATGGATGATGGGGATAGTGAAAGAGTCACAGAGTTCTGTTAGATGGAGCTGCTGGCAGGTTACAGCTTACAAAGGGTTAGTTCCTGGGATATTCTGTCTCCTTAAGTGGTGAGATCATGTGGAAAGGAAGAGAAGGGATTCCTGATAGATATCTAGGGTGTTCAGCTCACTTCCATTTTGTTTGAAATAAAATCATGTTCTGCATTAAGTAGAATGCCTTTTTTTTTTTTTTCAGTAGGGTGGGATAAACTTCAGTTACTTTCTCTGTTCTGAAAACCTTATCCTGTCACATTTCTAGTTGAGGGAGCTGCAGTCACCAGACACAAGTTAATTTCAAATGAAATAGTGCCTTGGATAAGTTAGTAGTATTCTTTCATAGTTGTAATTAGCACCATTTTAATTACACTTGAAGTAATACTTAATGTCATTCTTTATTCTTTGTCCACAATCAAGTTCTTGATTATATGAGTCATTCTAGTAGGAAGGTTAACTACACATCTATAAGAAAGCACAATATTACCTTTATTCTCATTGCCTCAGGTATTACAGAGCTATTCTGTATCACAGGAAACAAAGATAAGAACTCGCTGCCGTGTTCTCTTTGCCTGATGAGCATATGATCCTAGACTTGTAATATGTTTGTGAAATAAACTTTATGGGAGAGTATGCTGTGCGACATACTGCTTTATCCAGGCTTTTTTAAAATTTTCACAGCAAGAAAGTAGTGGACAAGAGTAGGGAGAGAAGTGAAAACCATACTTGAAGTATTTTGAGGCTGCTGAGGGGAATGAAACATCCCTTCAGCCGCTTGGATTTCTGATAGGCATAGTGCTGCCCAGACATGGCATCAGATAAATCCTACCTTTTTGACTTGTTCAGTATGGTATAAATATATCAGCATGTGAGCAGAGGTGGGTGAGGTTAGAGACAGGTGTCTTCTGCACAGGAGTGATGCAGGATGATGGCTTTGAGTTGTCTGGGGGGTAAATGGAAGAGGACCAAAATAGAATCCTTAATGGGAGGAAGGTGGTTACTACCAAAGATGAGGATTTAGGCTTTAATCTGGAAACCTCCTCGATCTCTGAAAAAGTCAAGAGCCAAGTTTGAATAATTGTCATTTTGGAAGTACTGGGGTAGGTGGAGGCATTATGTAAAACAGATCATAGCTAGCAAATAGATTCTAGTTTAAAACTCAGTCCTTGTGTGATTCGTAACACCCCACATGCCCTGGTTACCTCTTTGCCAGGTTGATAATTTCAGCTTCATATTTTTCCTCTGGAACATTTGACAAACACTTTGACTTTAAAGAACTTCTGTACATTTTAGGGTTCTTTTCAGAATACTGGAACAGTTTTTATAAAATAGTTTGCTTTGTAAAAGCAGCATATCAGTGTTTCTCAATTAGAGAAAGCTTTTTTGTGGGGTTTAAGGCCCCTTTTTCTTGTAAAATTGTTGGTTTCAATTTGTTTTATGTAGCAATTATTTTTCAAAATCCAGCATTGCACTAGAAACTAACTGCCCAGCGACTTTTGTTTAACAATATATAAGAAACTGCTGTTACAATTGTTTGTTAGTGAGATCCTTGCAGTCTCCCTAAATAATCGTTGCCAGTGGAAGGTGGTTATGGTTTAATAACTGTTTCCTGGTACATTCTCACAATACTTGTCCTTTTTCTGTCATCTTCCCTGTGATTACCTTAATGGATAGGAGGAGACTGTAGTAAACAACTGTAAACTTAACCTAAAGATGCTATCCTGCTTTTTGCATACCCCCTTTCATCCACTGTCTATCAGCGTTTTGGGAAACCTTATTTTTTTTCAGCAGAACTCTTTGAAATAAAATATTCTATGGAATCCAACCTGAAAGAGGCTTAGCCCCTTGAAAACATAAGGAGATGGGCAGTCACTGCTTTATTAACTTTGTCTAAGTATTTGAATGAGTCAGGATGGAAACTGGGGCTCACTGTGTTTGAAAAGGGCTTTTTTATTGATTTGATGAACTTGTATTCATATTGTAATTCAGAAATGGGTTTAAAAATTGCAGGAGTAAAACTTGCATTCGGGTACAATAAATCTATTCAATATTCTGACACTGATGCTCGTGATGAGAGAAGCCCTGCAAGATTTTTAAGGTAAGAGGCAGATCAGTCAGTAATACCAGGTACAAAGATGGTATAATCTTCAATACCCTATTGCCTGGAGAATGGATTTGTTAATAGATTTGGCATAGGAGGAGAAGAATTTGCTTCTAACTTGAAAGTGATGGCTGGAATAAAAGAACAGGATTGATGGATTTGTGGAAGGAAAATCATGTCAGCAAGTTAAAGAGGTTTTGTGTTAACCTTGCTTGTTTTAATAAAGATCATTCATGTGAACAGGATATTTGAAGGAGTTTACTCATCCTAAGATTAGCCATAGCAGATATACCAAGGACCTGGAGGAACTTTTGAAGCCAATTATGTGGCTGACAGCCTCCTACAGCTGTGAGACTTGAACCTCCAAGGGGAAAATACAAACTCTTGAAATGTTCAAGATGTTAGCTTACTAAAAAAAATACTTCTCTTTTCCTGGTCCTTCCAAAATCTCAAGTGGAGAAAATTGGAATAATTGTTCTATTTATGAAGTGCATTTCTTGGCTAAAAATAATTTATTTAAAATGGCCTCATGGTTGTGTGGTATCTTTTCATGAGAGTTGTAGATGCATCAATGACTCAATCAGACATTTCTCTTTTCTTTAGTAAAAGGAGAAGACCCAAATGCTTAGACCAGGAAAATGGGCATAATGAAAGAGGAACTCCAGTTTTGCATCATGAACAACAGCTTGGGTTGGAATTATTTTAGCTTCTCTGTTAGTATTTGTGTGTAACAATACTTTACTACGTTTTGCAACCGACTGTGACTGTTAATAGTGTTTGCATCTATTCTGTGTGAAGTGCCAGAAGCACAGAAAATACTGTGCTTTTGTGGGACTGTAAGTGTTGGGAAGTAAGAATGCGTGCTTAAAGATTTGCAATCTGAAGAATTTAAAGATTAACAAAATGCCATAATTTAAATTTTGATGTATGTAACTTTGTTCTCAAACATATTTATACCTCAGATGCACCATCTAAAGTCAGATCAGGTTTACTTCTGAAGCCTGTAGTGCTGCTTTCTGCAAATACTTGTGAATTTGTACCATTCACTGCGAAAGTAAACTAGTGGCTCAGAAGCTCCCAGCTTCTGCCAGTGCAAGGTATACTGGTCTTTTTGTCCCCTGATCGATCCTTTCCGGATTTAACTTGAATATGTCTTCTGCTTAGACTGCGCCTGCTGTATACAAGCTTTGTCCCAGTGCTCCTCAAACTCTGCTCTTCCTCTTTTTCATCTCCATCCCAGTCCCAATGTCTGGAGTGTGAATAGTGTTTTTTCTCCCTCAGCTCCCGCAGTCTGGATCCATGTGCGCCAGTCCCCGCTGCCATACAGTAAACCTAATTTCTAACAAACTGGCAGTTACTAATAAGATTCTGAATTGTGGTAATTGTTGCCATAATTGGGATTTAAGTTTCTTACTGTGTGACTGTAAATATTGCAGTCACAATACAATACTCGGAGTATATGTTTGCTTCACATTGGAAAGCTCTTCCCAACTAACTGTTGTGGATTATTTTCTCTGCCCTCTTAAAGGGAGCTTCAGGCTTACATCCCTGTGATTACAAAGTCTGAGAGATTTAGTACTCAGAATGGGATAAAAGCAGTGGCTATTTAGTGCATTTGTGGCTCTGGATGAGGTGATGTTTTCCTTGGGTGTTTCTGATTAGTGGTGGCTGTAACTTGTAGCCTGACAGCCAGTACGTGAAGCAACAACTTGGGAATGCTACCAATAAATGTATTTGAAAAACTCATTAATGCAGATAGAGTTGTTCAGATTTAAATTCTTCTGCCCGAGCTAGTGCTGGCATGAAAATACTCTGAGGGAAAAGGGAATGTGGATGAGAAGAGGCAGCACACTAGTGATAAGCTGTGTCCTGGTCTCCCTGAGTGCAGCAATTTGTATTGGGCTTGCTGATGCTGAGTAACGGCTGGGAAGGTGTTGCAGACTAAGAGTACATGGTGCATCTTGTTTGATATAGACTAATCTTCTAAGAAAAAAAGGAAGAATGTGTTCAGACCTGTCACAACTACATGGCTGAATAATCTTGTCTGTATTTCCCTCGCACCAATGATTTCCTTTTGGTCTATTCATAGTTCCTTACAACATCCACCCTTTAGAACTTTTATGGACTGCAAGGGATGCTGATTGTGCCACAGAGTTCTTTGTTGGCTAAACTAAAGTACAAGAGAAAGGAAGTTAGAAGGAAGGGGTTGTGTATGGTTTGTTTATAACTAAAATACAATTTTACTAAGACTTTTCAATCCCATGATCTGGAATAGCTGGAGAGCTGGACGGAAAGTGGTAGGTGAGACATAGGCTTCCTCAAAGGGTCATCGTGTTTGGAGTATAAAGTAATTAATACAGAGATCTCGAGCTTGCAGCCTGCAAATTGAGTAGCATGTTACACAGCCTCCAAAATAATTTCCAATTAAAACTTCAGCAGGCTTAAGAGATAAACCTGCTAAGTGTTGTTATTGAGAGCTAATGCAGAAATGGTTTTTGATGACTGAGCATTAATTGAAATAGGTATTTTGTATTCAGCCATGTATCTTGTGGTGTCTGGTTTCCTTTAAACCATTTCCTGACGGAGTTAAGTATTATAATATTTTTCTAATGAAGTTACTTTGAAGAGCTCAGGACTTGCTCAGCATATGATATCACATAAACTCTGCCACTTGCGTTTGCTGAAACTTTTGGTCTGTGCTGATGGACCTTTTTTTCTATCTCCTTTTTCTGTTTCACAAATAGAATCATTTGGGGCTGCTCAGCAACTGCTGTGAGGCCTCCTGATGCACCTGCGAGCCTCAGGCAACTCCCCACCAACCAAACCCATTCTTCAGATCATGGTTAGGCTGAGACAAATCTAGTGAAATTGAGACCTCCCTAGAGATGCCCAGAAAAACAGGTTATTCCTATGAGGATTTTGATGTTGAGTATATTCCTGTGTCATGACTGCAATGCAGGAGGGGCAGATCCTGATTTTTCTATCTGCAGTCACTGTGGCTGTTACTGCCTGTTATGCAACTTCATGCGTTTTCCCTCCGTGTTATTTCCCAAACAATGAAAGAAATTTAAGTACAAAATTACATTTTTAGAATAATTAGACTGGTGTTTAATAATACTAATAGTTATTCCAGCCATTAGTATACTTGGGTGGTACATTCATTGGTAATGGAATGCATTTTAATCTTGGATCTGACCAACAGCAACTTTGCAGTAGATATCCAGGAGTTTGCTCGAACAACTGTTCTGCACAAGAGGTACTCTGCAAGGAGAGGAAAAATGAAATGCTTTTCATAGCATCACAGAATGGCTTTGGTTGGAAGGGACCTTAAAGCTTATCTCATTACAACCCTCTGCCATGAGCAGGGACACCTTCCACAATCCCAGGTTACTCCAAGCCCCACTCAACCTGGCCTTCAATACTTCCAGGGATGGGGCAACCACAGCTTCTCTGGCAACCTGTGCCAGGGCCTCCCCACCCTTATGTTGAAGAATTTCTTCCTAATATCTCATCTAAACCTACTTAGGTCATCTTAGAACCACTCCCCCTTGTCCTGCCACTATATGCCCTTGTAGCCCCGCCCTCCCCCCCAACTTGAACAAAAATACATTTTCATCTATTGGAAAAACAACCAAACAACATGTTTATTCCTTACACATCTTGTCTCTTCCAGGCCCAGTTGTGCACTTCCGTACAAAATCTTTTTGCATGGAAGAAATGCATCCAGGTTACTGGATAAATGGGGTCATGGGATTCACTTTGCTGCAGCGAGTACAATTTATCACTGTCATTATGTATCTAAAAGCAGCCTGACAGGCCGACAGGCAGTTTGAGAGTGAGGTATATTCATAAAAACAAAATACCTTCAAACCCTTTGCTTGTTATCTTGATAAACTGGTATATCAGTTTACATGTGATGCAGTACTGAGTATTACTGCAGTAAAACTCCTGCAGGTAGCTTTATTGACAGTCACAGAGAACTGTGCATTACTGACACCAATTTACACAGACAGGATAATGTTATGATTTTGTAGTTCCTGGAGAATACAGAACAGAACATAATGTGCCTGACATCCTGCCATTGATGGCTTTGATGTCTGAAATATCTGAAAATATTGTTTCAGGATGCAGTAGAATATTGTAAATTTGAAGATGCTTGATGATTACTGTTGAAACAATTAATAAGAGAGTCTCAGTCTCCATCTGCTTGTAAGCTGAAAGCTCTTCAGGACAGGCTGTGTTTTTACCTTTGATGTATGTACGATATTCTGAGTAATGAAGAATGAGAAGCTATCAATACTGAATAACTTGAGCGTATTGATATCAGGAAATGTTTGAACAAAATGTGATGGCTGTTGCTTAAATTCGTCAGTTTTGCCATTCCAGATGTGTTTAATCACCAAATACTCAGGTTGCACAACAGCTGGATATGAGAATTTTCAAACTATTTATGTTAAGAAAGCTGTGTTTATGCACATCCTATTTCAAGACCCACTTTCAAAATATGGTATGTTGGAGTAGTTTCTAAATAGTTTACTTTATAAAAGTAAGGTTTGTTATAAAAGGTCCAGTACCTTAAAGAAGTTTTAGCACCTTTCTGTTCTGGGGAGTGAGCATGAGTGTGAAAATGGGAGTATTCTCAGATATAGAAGGCTCCCTCCAGTGATTAGTTTTATTCTATTCCCTGTAACAGTGAAGTCAGGCACATACTCAGGTGCCTGCACTTCTAAGGTATTCTGCAGTTGCAGAGAGATGAGCAAATCACACAGTGGAAAAGGGACAGATGAACCAAGGAATGTCGCAGAATCACTGACTGGTTTGGGTTGGAAGGGGCCTTAAAGCTCATCCAGTCCCAGCCCACTGCCATGGGCAGGGACACATCACTAGACCAGGTTTCTCCAAGCCCTGTCTAGCCTGGCCTGAGAACTGTTATCTGCAGTCCTGGGCTTTTACATTTTGGTAGCTCCAGTCTGATCTCATGGCCTGAACACCCACTGGTTGTTGGTATGGGATGTCATGCTAGTTTAACTTACATTCTTTTCTCAGATGATGCAACTGCTTAAGCATTTTTACTTATGAGTAGCAGTGAATCAGAAGGAAAACGTGGTTTCTTGCAAATGAGGCATACATAAATCAAGGATAAACAAAGCTGCCTTTGGTATATAGAAGACATTTTTTTCCCATGAAAGCATTGTAGACCATTGAGTGAGTGTGTGAAAATTAATGATGCAGATGAAATAGATTAATATTAAGTGATGGGAGCATAAAATAAATTTATAAATAAAAAAAGTAAATTTATTACAATAAAATTATAAATAAAAAAATTGTAGTGCAGTTTTATAGTACTGATTTTTTTCTTGGCTTCCAGCAGTGGCAAGCTATAGAATGATATTAATTTTAAGACTTATTTAAATCACACATGTGTTAACAATGCTGATTAAATTGTTGGATCATTTAAAACTTTAATGATTATACCAGTGGTAGTATGTCCTTTGACAATTTTTTAATCATAAGTAGAGCTTAATTTACATTAGTTTCATGTTTTCTTACGCTTTCAGTGTTAATTTAAATTTTCAATTCGATTATTTTCCCCACTGTGCTTAAAGCACTAAAGCATATTTAATGTACTGTACCTTAGTGAGTCCTTCCATTATTCTCACATATCTTGCCACATGTGGCATAGGAGGATGTAGTGTTTTTGAGATGTGCTTTTGGTTGGGGAAGCTGCTGTGATGGTTGGTAAGCGGAAGTACTAAAATGGGCTTCTAGGATTGGGTCTTTCCAGGAAGCAAACCTGACCCTGGGAAAGGACGTCCGTGGTCACAGTCTTATTGGGTGCCCACTTGGGTAACCAAAAAGACTAAGTAATAACAGCTCCTTCAAGCAGCACTGTGTGTTCCTGATGCCACAGCAAAGTTGTCTTTTAGTACCAAAAAATAAGATTGCCTCATCTCTTCCAGAATTAGATGTACTTTCCAGAGCTCTCTCTTTTGAGAAACAGTATGGTTCGGGTTTGTGTGGGTCTTTAATCACCAGCTAAAGACTTCTCCAAGTAATTTGCTGTCACAGAAATGTTCCTTCTTCTATGGAAGAATATTCCGTGTCATAGTTTGTTCTTGTTTCCCAAGTGGGTTTTTTCTCCTCTGCTTTCAAAGCTTTATTCAACTGCACCTTTTCCATTTACAAACATTTAGGAATGAATGTTGTTCTGAAGCCTTGATTATAATAGGCAGATTAGTGAAGTATATTGATGTCAGTAAACCTCTTAACTGATAGAGAAGCTAGATATTTGTATTTTAGAGGAAAAATATGTAATAGGTCATTAAGAAATTTAAAACTCATATTTCTAAAACATGTTGTGTATGTTAATTAAGAGTATTAAGAGTTGGTATTTTCAAGACATAGTGGTAGTTATGGCTGGGGAAAAACCGTATGTGGCCTCCTCCTTTGGAAGGAGCTCTGCTGTGGAATAATCAATAAACTATCTATGGTGTGTACCAGGAAATAATGAAACTTGACCTATTGACTTATTAATATGAGTAGTTTATTCTTTAGTATTAGCTGGGTGGGTTTTGTCTTTGGAACTTGATGCTTTTCCAAGTGTTTGGTTGTTGTAAAATGCCTGATGGAGCAGAAATGATAGGGCCGAGACCGTGACCTTTGTTCCGAGCACTGTTCTTGTCCTCATTAGTGTTTATTGCCATTACTTAATTTGCAAATGCTGCAACATTAACAGAGGGAGGCTGGACAGTGGCTGAATTTGAGGAATGTGTTTATGTGAAACAAAACAAAAAAGAAAACAACACCTCCTTGACCTCCAGGACTTTGGTAAAATATTGTTACACAACAAAAATACGTTGCTTGAACAACCTGCAACAAGAAATTGATGCTTTTTCCTAACTACAGGGGATGTAGCAATAGTAGTAATCTGTTCTGTCATAAAACTGATAATGATTACTTCCAGTTTTAAAAAGGTGCAAAACCTGAAACTTCCAGTTGCACGTAATTCCTTTATAATTTTAGTGTTTTGGAAAAGAATATCTCGTCTTTAGTTTTCTGCTATAAGGAAGAGAATTATAAATTAGTTAACTTTTTTTTTAATTGAAAATGGTCCCATGGCAAAGTTGGTCTCACTTTGGTTTTTAGTTTGTAGAGAAATCCTAACATGGATTTCAGTTCACCACAGTGTTGGAGCTGACATTAAAAATTATAGTTCTGTATTTTCTGAACTGAATTAACAGTTGTAGGAGTGAGAGTAGTTTAGCCATTCTTTTTATGTGTTGCAAAACCACAAGACTCTCATGCCTGGATCACATGCTGTGTGGAAAATGCATGAAAGAAGACATGAAAATTTGAACTCTAAGTTTTTTAATATAGATGTGTGAACATGCTGGTTTTCTATGTGAGTCTTGTGCGTGTTTGGTCTGGGTGAGAAAGTTTTAGTTGTTATATCATTTATGACTATATTGCAGTCATGTAATTTAAATATTTTTTTCTTCAGTAGACCATTAGCAAAACCAAAACTTGACAGTGGAAGCTGCTGTGCTCCTATTAATTGTTATTCTTTATCCTAACTGGATTTCACTGATAACTTCTTTGTTGCAATAATCTGAAGCTTCACTTGAGTAACTTCAAAGTTTCAGAGAATCACAGAATGATTTGTGATGAAAAGGACATTTAAGCTCACCTGGTTCCAACTCCTTCCATGGCCAGGGACACCTTCCAGCCTTCCAGTAGGCGAGGTTGCCTCAAGCCCCATCCAACCTGGCCTTGAGCAATTCCAAGGATGGGGCAGCCACAGCTTCTCTAGGCAACCTGTGCCGGGGCCTCACCACCATCACAAGGAAGAATTTCTTCCTAATATCTGATCAAAACCTAGTTTTCTTCAGCTTAGTTTAGTTTAGTTAGTCTTTTAGCTTCACCTTAGTTGCTTAAATTCTTTTCTCATAGTTGCATATATCCCACAAAAGTTTTGGAGTGTTGTTTATAAACACGAGTCTTTTAAAACATTCTGTAGAAAGTGGTGGTGGTTTCAGTTGATCTTTGCCATTGAGATGACCATGTATATAACTCAAATCTTGAGTGGCTGGAGTTTCAGATGTACTTTTTAAACATAACCTCAGTGAAAACAGAGGGAGCTGACCCACTTTTTAAGGGTTTGTCTTCACCCTTGCCTTAACTTCCTTCTAATTTACACTTTAATCCCTGCTTTGCATTAACCAGTTCTTCAGTTATGTCACCTTCTGGTAGGTGCTAAAATGTGATTGATGTCGACAGTCTGAGTTTGTAACACGGCAGCTGCAACTCCTGAACTGCTAATCCAGCTACTGTGCTGCTTGTCAAGGAGTTTGTTTTATGTGCTGGGGTTGTGGAATCACTTTCCCGTGTACCCAGGGAATGAGTAGGTCAAGCGTTCCTACCTCAGGCTAGCGGGTCAGGAGTGAAGACAAGCTTACTTAATATGCGAAGCCAGATATATTCAATTACAGGTGCTGCTACAGTCACAAATGGATTTATTTGAGAGGTTATTGGTCTATAACACACCCCACACGTCCCCCAGCAGTGTCTAGCTCAGTCCTCTTTTGCTGGTAGCTTCAGCACCCTCTGATCTAGTTGTATGGTGCCTTCTCCAGAGGTGATTTCTCTAAAGTCACCTCTGTTTTTCAGTGTCCAGAAGGAAGTCTCCTGTTAGAGTCAATGAGGTAAACCACATCAGGTTGTTTTTATCTGCTTTCCTCAGCTGCTGTCTTACACTGCCCATCCTGCTTAGTTTCATTTATATTCTTTCATGCTTCTTAAACAGAACCCATCACCATGACCCTCTGCTAGTGATGTTACAAGTAGCAACATAAAGACAGAGGTCACAGGTTAAGGCTCAGTGTTAGAAAAAGAGGTTCTCTGTTCCCCCCTTTGCTGGGAGGATGAAGGGGTGGCGTAGAGTTGAGGGAGCTCTCATTGAAAATGCTGTGTGCTGAGTAGTATTTTGGAGTCTTTGGAATTTATGTATATATGTTTTTTTACAAGGCCCGTTCAATTAAAATTTAGTAAGGTTTTCTTGTCAGAACTGAAATGTGTTATGAGTGGTTTTGAGTATCTGCAAGTAATAATGATTTTACAAAAGAACATTCTTTATATTTAGACTTTACATAGCAGGCTGTGATGAGGGATGCAGAATAAATTAAAATATTATGGTAATTATACTATCAATTAGCATTTTTAATAGAATAGTTTTCATCAAATTTTCTTTGTTTTTTTTTTTGTTTTTTAACAACATGGACCATTGCCTATTATTTTTGTTACTGAAAAGGTAAAATAGGTTGTTCATCTCATTCCTTTTTGTTTGCTTTTTTTCCATCCTACTCTAGTTTTGGCAAGCAGTCTGGGGGAAAGCGAGGATGCGAATGTATCATACTGGAACCTTCAGAAATGATTGTGGTAAGACAGATTTTTTTCATATGTATTTAAATCTATTGCTGGTTTCAGCAAATCCTTTCTCTTTACAGCAGAAAGCTTATTGTAAAGTATTCTATGAAATTGCAGTAAAATTGCCTTGATTTCAATTATACCTGTGGCTGCTCTCGTAACAGCAGTAGCTATATAAATTTAAGCTACATGGGTAAATGATGATGATGATTAGGTCATTCTTTCTGAAATTATGCTTACTTGAGTTTCAAAAGCCTAACAGTCATGGCTGAGCTGAGCATTCCTGAGTCAGGCTATGGCAGCCTTCTATCTTGAATATTTTATTTACACCCCCATTCCCCATTTCATGGCTTTTGTTGGTCATGTCTGGGTGGAAAAGCATTCTTCCTCCAGGCCTTTGCAGTGCCGCATAGTGTGAAGGCTTGTAGGTAGAAGAAGAAACATGAGAGTGCTTAGCCAAGCTTGAATATCACCATCCTTAATGTCCAGGATTCCTTCTGCTTCTTCAGATCACTTATTGATACTGCCAAGTGCATATATAGATGCATATATATGTGCTTAGGAAGTGTAGCTTAGTCCTTCCCAGTTTGTTGTATGCATGCTGTGAGCAGTTGGACTATTAGGATTGCTTTTCCATAGTGAAGACCGACATTGTATCCCAGCACTGTGCCTGGGGACACAGGCAGATATCTTCCAACTTTCACCTTAGATGTTTTTGATGGAGCTGAAATAAAGCAGTTTGTTGTGCTCAGTACCCACATGTCTGTTAATCAGACTCTGATTTCCAGACTGCTATTGATTTAGCTGCCCTAGATCTAGATATAGTAACGTTAAAACTAGTATTTGACAGTGTCTCTTACTGAGCATGTAAATATTCAGCTTCCATAAAATATTTGTTTCTCACAGTGCATTACCAGCAGGGATGTCAGCAGTGTCCTGTACCAAGTCCACTTGCCATCCTTTGTGCAGTTTGCTCTGTGCAATGTCAGTCTGACTCTGCTCATGGGCTCTGATAGCATCAGTAACATACTCTGTGCTGCAGTATGTATTCTAAGCTACGGTCTGCCATGAAATACAGATTGAGAGTGCAAGAAACCTCTCTTCGTGCTCTGGAGTGAAACAGTCAATTTGTTTTATTCTGAATTGTTCAGTCTCTTCTCAGAGATGGAATTCTGGGGGGAAGATTTATGGCTGGAGGGATGCCACAGGACTGTTGGGTGGCAATGTATACAGCCATGTCATGGGAGTGCCCCAGGCCCTCTGGTTTGCATTTGCTGCTTTGCTTTTTTACTTTTTAATTGCAGCTGGCAAGGATCTGGTGGGCTGAACTGAGCATCTGGTATACTCAGTGTGCCTGAGTGCTGTGCCTGGGCTGAGCTGAGTCTTGCACCTCAGTGCTCCTGTAGCAGAGTGACAAACACTCACTTATCCAGTCATATCTATTCTTAGGTGTTAGGAAGAAGTTCTTCCCTGTGAGAGTGGTGAGGCCCTGCTATTGGTTGCCCAGAGAGGCTGTGGCTGCTCCATCCCTGGAAGTGTTCAAGACAAGGTTGGATGGGGCTTGGAGCAACCTGGTCTAGTGGAAGACTAGACCAGCCTGGTCTGGCTGGTGACTTGACTCACTGCAAGTGCATTTGTAAGTTTACATAAAAATGTTTCATGGGCAAAGGAAGTCTTAAGAAATACGTACATCCTTCTATGGTTGATGGAAATAGAAGAGGAGCTTCTGTGCAGTGTGTGCTTCCGGAAAGAACATGACCCTATTGAAATATTTATTGAAGAAACTAGTGTTGTGTGTGTAACTTGAGCAGGGCCAACTGTGATTACTATTTTCAGGGGAACACAGTATCGCAGTAGCTGGGGAAGCCAGCATTGGCCATGTCAGCAGCCTCACACGATGCTGGGTGTTCCTGGAGACAAAGGCACAGGCAGACAGCTGTTTGCTCTGTTTTAAATTTCCTGAACTGTCTGTAATTGTAATTAAATGCCTGTGAGAGAATAGAGATGCTTGAAAGTATTTTACATCCTTCTCTGGAACTTCAGTATCATTTTCCAATAGGAAAATCAGAGAATTAAAAGTGCAGAATAGTTTCTGCATTATATTTATGATCATATTTTATAGATAAATGTAGCTAAAGGTACTATTAGCTGTATTTTCTAGGAAGCACTTCAAATAATGTGAGAAAAAAGCGTCAGTGTGGTGGCATGTACCTTGCTTATGATATGCACTGTCACAAGGTGTATTTGTGTTTCAGTTACCTGATTAACTCTTATTAATTTATCTTAATTAATTGATCTTAATTATTTTATTTTCTCTAGTTTTTGTTTTGCAACATACTAATGAGGTTTAATACATAGGGAATATTTATCTTCAAGGAAAAGAACTAATTAGCTACTTTAATGGAGTTAAAGAACTCTATCCTGCTGGTGACTGATTTTTTTAAATTTATTTTTTCCTTATCTCCTGTCATTTTAGAATGTAAGTCAGTTTTGTAGTGAGAATCCTCTAGGAACAGACCCATTTTAAAGGCCATAAAATGTGGTCAGCTTAAGTTAATGAGGATAACAATGTGTGAATGGGCATTGTAACTCATATTTTTGGAGGCTGAGCAATCTGTTGAATCAATAATAGCTCCATTTATCATTTAGGAAGATGGCCCAGAATTGCAGCATATCTTGGTGTATTGAATTGTCATTACTGTTGTTCCTTGGTTCTTTCATTTTCTTCTTTGGATCTAAGTGTAAGATTTCAGAAAAGCAGTGTGATACTTGCAGGTGGAAAATATTTCATTGCTGGTTTGGACTGCAGAGTGAAACAGGGCAGTCCTATGGTTCTCCTTGATTTCTGTGTGGCAGCCAGTGCCTTGGTGAAGCTGGTGGTGTGGGAGCATCCTGCTGCTGCCAGTGTTTGAAGTTAATAAAGAACACTTTTTGATTAGGATATGGCCAGTTAATGTGCTATTCCAGACCTCTTGCACAAGAGCAAAAGTCTGGTGAGGAGCAGCTTAGTGAGCTGGGAGTGCTCAGCCTGGAGAAAAGGAGGCTCAGTACTCAGACCTCATTACTCTCTACAACTTCCTGACAGAAGGTTGTAGCCAGGTGGGGATCAGCCTCATCTCCCAGGTAACAAACAATAGAACGAGGAAATGGTCTCAAGTTGTGGGCCATTCCAACCAGGGAAGGTTCAGATTGGTTATTAGGGAAATTTTCTTCATGGGAAGGGTCAACCCCTGGCACAGGCTGCCCAGGGCAGTGGTGGGGTCACCATCCCTGAAAGGATTTCTTGGATGTGTAGATGTGGCACTTGGGGATGTGGTTTAGTGGTGGGGCTGGCAGGGCTAGGGGGTATGGTTGGACGCGATGATCTTTTGAGTCCTTTTCCAACCTTAACAATTCTATGATACTGTATTGAAAGTGAAATAATGGGAAACAGTTTATGGGACAGTGTCTCCATCTGACTTGATGGCAGCCTAGTTCTCCTGGCTCTACAGTGGCCCAGGGAATCTGTTCTCCCTTTGCTCCCACACCAGGACCTGGTCACAGCATCCACAGAGAAGCTGAATTCCTCCATAGGGGTGTGATGAGGGTGACACCTCTCTGCCAACAGGAATTTTTAGTTTTAACCAGGTAAAGCAGGGCTGAGTGAGGTGCCCAGGTGTGCCTATCCTGTTGATGCACAGAACATCAAAAACAATTATTGTAAATCATAAGTGTTGACAACCTGGTGGTCAGCTGGACTCAAAATACTGCTTGTGCTGGTGGTACTAAGCTGGAAGCTCTGTGGCATGGAGGTCTTTCCTGGTTTCTGATTTCCATGTTGTTTTCGTCAACAGCAGTTCACTAAACAAGGTGGTCTCATTTTCCACCACTTGTTTGTTTCGACTTGGTGCTATCAAATTATTTATCCTTACATCTTAGTTTTCAGTTAGAATTGTAAAGAAAAATAATTTCTTCTGTAACTGAGTGTTTGATTTAATTTAGCCTTAAAAATACCTGTTTAGTTTGGGGTTTCTTGATAATAAAGGATATCTGTATTGAAAGAGTCTTTGTCTACCTCAGCAGTTTCTCAGGTCCAGGTTAATCTGTTCTGTTGAAGTTCACTGCTTACTTTGGTTTCTATGATCTTGTAAGACTGAACGCAGGAAAAAAAAGGATGATGCATTTACTGAAGGAGCTCACGTACGAAAATGAAAAATTAAATCAGCACAATTTTAGCTATTTAATGAATAACCAAAATTCCTTATTTCTGGAGGACTTCTGTACAATTTGAGAGCAACATTGTTTCTAGCTAGAAATCCATATTCATGATACATGAAGAAAGGCTTCTATATCCATCATCTTAGTGCATTTTTTTATGATACTGGGTGGCCTGTTTAAAAAGATTTTTTGGCTTCTTTTTGTGTTTCTACCTGCATGCACTGTATTCTTTACACCTTTGTACCATTGTGCTTGCAGCAGTGCTGTAAATAGATATCTTTGGGTGTTGTCCTGTTCCTTTGCAAAGGGGTAGTAAAATTACAGTGAAAAATGTGGTTATACCTTGCTGGGGGAACTCAGCTTTTCTGAATTATTTTTTTGAAAATATTATGGTGTGAGCTTCACTCTTCTTTTCTAACTTTTCTCACTATTAATGTATGATTTCTGTATGGAATCAAAAATAACCCAGAAGACAAGCTCAGCTGCTTGCACTTTCCTTTGACCTCAAACAGACCGTAGGTGTTTGGAAAAAGTGATGTGGAAGGTAGATGTGATCTTGCTTTTGTGATGGTGTAGTTTGGGTACTTTCCTTTTTCTGTCTGTTAAGTCTTTCTGGGTTTCTTTTCTTGGTATCTTTTGGATTTTAATTTTAAGATAGTTTACTTCAGTATGTGAAGTGAGAGCTGTGTAAGATCATACAGAGTTTCTTCTCCTGTTCCAGTGTTATAGTCTTAATGTTTAGGATCTTGCAGTGAAATTTGGAGGAAAAAAAATTAAAAGTAAGCCATTGAAGACAGTATAATCTTCTTCTCTACAATATATTTACTATATAGCTTCTTGCCTGCTGCAGTCTATTTGCATGAATGTCTGCCGTGCTTCCTGCTGGGAGATATTTTCCCAAAAGGTCAAAAGGAAATGGGAAAGGATGAGATTGCTTTTTATAGAAAAAAAGAATTGTAGCTCTTGAGATAAAAGGTTTCATGTTGGCTTTTACTAACAAGATAAATTTACCTAATTTTTAGTGTTTATTCAGAAATAATATTTAACATGAAGTTATGAATCAAGTTCCAGCCACTTCTCCATAATCCACTGGAAGCTATTAGAAGGCAGTATGACATAGGTGAAATAGCTATTTATAAAAAGCTGGAATATTTAAAGTTGTTTAGCTATGACTGGTACTAGAAATAAATTTTGCTTTTAAAAATTACACTACAAAAATAGGGTATAATTCAATATTTTTGCCAGATTGTAAATACACAAAAATGGTAGCTTCTGTGTTGAAGATAAACTTGAAATAAACAGTGTCTGTAACTCCTTCATGATACATGTGTGTACAGAAGGGTTTCTACTGATGAGTGACATTGTTTAGAAGATATGTGTGCTTTTTTTACTTTTTTTTTTTTTCTTTCTTAAATACACTGTTTCCCGGAAGGAAACTGTGGCCTCCATCTCATTAGACACTTCTGAGATCTGCAGCAGTGGTTCTCCAAAACAACCACAGTACTTTTCTCTAGAAGAGTTTAGCTGCCCTGAACTTACATTTGTTCCCTCCCCATGAGCTTCATACGGCTCCATCGGCTCTCGGTGCTATGGAGGGACTGGATGTTTAACCAGGAGCCTGAACATGTGTTTCAGGTGGAGAACTCTAAAGACAAGGAGGAAAACATCTTGCAAAGAGAAGTCACACTCCGGCAGTCCCGTCGGAGGTATAGGAAGATCAACCAGAGGGGCGAGCGTCAAACCATCACAGACAATGTGGATTCCTGCAGCTACGTGTTGGTGAGTCTGCTCTCCCTTGGCCCATCTCCTTGGCATCATGATGTCTTCTTGTCTGGCTGGAATTTTCTTTTGGTGACAAAACTAGTGAAGTGAAATGGTCCATGCTTGCTGTTTTTGAGAACGCTTCTTTTGTGTTGAGCGGCAGTGAAGTGGTTTGGATTGGAACACCAAAGGTGGAAGTGAAAAGACGGGAGTTTTTGGTTTCAAGATCTTCAGCTGAGCACTATAAATAAATCTTAACATGCTCACTGGATAGAGAAATGGTTTAGAGAAATAAATGGACAATAATAAATGGATAGAGAAATTCTTCATTTTTTGTTGGTTTTACCTGGAGTTCTTTTGATAAGATGTAGGAATTGGTGGGTTTCTTTTTTTTTCCTTAATAAATTTGAACTGTGATTTAGAGTTAATTGCAAATGTGGATCGATACAGCATTGATGGTCTTGTACTTGATTGTGTTTACTTGCTTAAAAATATTGTAGTGGTAGTTCAGGCATCAAAAAGAGTAACAACTCGTCTGCTCGTCTTAAATAGCAGCAGAGACTATAAACTCTGCACTGTGTGAAGGCACGTACCTCTGTGGTTTCAGGGCTGTAAAGCATATGTGAAGGTTTTTGTTTACCATTATTTTTGAAACTTCCTGCTTGGTAACAGGATATATGTGATCTAGACAAATAATTTAATTGAAAATAATTGTTCTGGATAATTTGATCTGCTTTGAAAATCAAAGGTTAAAACCAGTACTAACCTTGAAGTACAAGCCTAGAATAGTATTCATGCTCAGAAGAGGAAAAAACTATTTCTCCCACTTTTCCCCACCTTACTTTTCATCCCCCCAAGAGAGATACATTTTCAGTTGATAATGCTTCAGAATATCTGATGTGTGCCATCACATAGGAGCTTATAATTTATATAAACAGATCCTTTTTCTGCGTGTTGGTAGCAGTTGGGTCACAGGTGGTGATTTCAGGCCCTACACAGCATTACTATGCCTGTCACAGGAAGAGAATATACTGCTTGAAGTTTAACATCCTCTGCCATCTCATTTCTAGAACTGTCACGTATGTTGGATTTTATCATTAATAGGACATTAAATTAGTTATTGAAGAAATACTGTTGAGATTGTTGAGAGATGTTGGATCCTCACACTCTGGTCAGGTGTGCATAAAGCTTTATTAGGAATTAAATTCCAGTCTGTGTATGACAGAATCTATCTCTGTCTCTGGTGTTTGTGACAGTGAATAAGCACACAGATAATAATTCTCAGGTTTCATTGCTAAGAGTAGGAGAGTCCCAGGAACAGGTGATGCTGGTGCTAAGCTACCTATGCAGCTTCCCTGGAGGGATGCATGAGAAGGGACTTGGCATCTTTGTTCTGAGAAGGACCAAGTTTCATGGCTTCTTGAATGATTTCAGAGGCTGTCAGTTATAGCTGCAAGGAGTCAGTGTGGTACGTTCACAGGACTGTGGTTAGTCAAGAGATGATGTCCTCATTAAGATTTTTCTTCAAGTTGGTTTAGTTTTCTTCGTGTTGATTTATTTCATTATTACCAATAATACAGAACACTTGTGCCTATATAGTTGCTTGTTGTAAACCTGGTGGCTTTCTCAGATTTGTGAATATATATGTGTATGCGTATATATATATGTATGAGGCATTTGATGGAAAATGGTATAAACTTCTTAAATCAGCAGCACATTCCTAAATCTGCTTTTATGTCTGTTAATTAGGAATATATAAGAAGAGTCCTGTAGCACTAAGTGTTTTCCTGGATGAGTGAGTGCTAAGTGGCAAGGACTAAACAAACACCTCTGTACTACCAAATCTCCAATATTTTGGGTTTTCAGCAGTCTGATTGAAATACCAATTCTTGCTTTGTGGACTGTAAACTTCTAATTGGAAAGTGTCATACTTGGAGTACTTAAGGTAGCAAAAAAAAACTTATAACTCAGCAGATGACTAAGGAATCAAAATATGGTAGCAAGCTGCCTGTGTGACAAGTAAGGAAAAGTTTGGTGCCTGTATTTTTTCATATTCCATTATAAACTAGTAAAGTAATAAATTTATTTTAGATATAGTTAAAGCCTATGTGAATGTGCTCATACATTGGTTCCCAGGGATCTTGAAAAACAGATTTCATGGTGTAACTCTTTATGTAGCCCATGAGAGAAGGGTAGGATCATAGAATGGTTTAAGTTGGAAGGGACCTTAATCTAGTTGCAACCTTCTGCTATGGGCAGGGGATCAGGATAAGGAAGAGGGTAAGCCAAGCTTCCATTTTACAGGAACTTGCAGTAGGGTTTCTGCCAGAGTGGGAAAAGTGTTTACAAACTCTCCAGCAGATTTTCTGTCTGGCGTAATGCTAATGAATGAGCACAGAGTTGTATTTCACTCTCCAGCCTGTTGCTGAGTTCTCTGTGACAGGTGCTGAATGCAGCCTCGTGGAGCTTTTGTGAGTACTGTGTGCTTAGGGGAGGGCTTGGAGCTTTCCAGCCTCCATATGAACTCCAGCCCGTCTCCTGTGGTTGATGCGGGAATACTCAGTATGATACCATTTAAGTTTTTACATGCCTAATCCCTAATATGCAAGTAGTTTTCTGCTTTCTAAAGAAAACACAGATCCTTTAGGTACTGAAATTCAGTATTTTTTTAACCCAGCTAGGAACATTTCCTTATATTTAGGGTCTCTTGGGTTTGCTTTTAAGGGGAATTATCTATACAATCTCCGTTAGCTCCTTGGAATGTAAATCTCTGCACTGTGATTATATTTATGATTAAGGGTAATCCGTGTTTTGTAAAACATTACCTATTGGATTGTGACATGAGCTAACATCTACTTCTCACAAGGAGTACTTTTTGTTAGCGCTAGAACTTGTTGTGTAGAAATACCTGTTTGGTCACAAAACTAAGATTTCTATGCAGTTACTTTAAATAATATTTTAAATTATTGATACTATCCTTGAAGCTCTTATTTTCTCTTATGCCTCTTAATTAAGTGAAAGTGTTCTAGTTCTTGATTTAACAGTATATCTTCAGGATACTTGACATTCAAATTACTGTGGGTATCTGAAATTTCTTCCCTCCTTGCCTTTCCCTAGATGAGCTAATGTTATAAATGGATCATTTGGTTGGTTTCTTTGGTGAAGGTATTACCATTTAGATTCCTTTGCTACATTTTTGTGGTTCATAGAACAGTGTTATTTCACAAGAGCACTGATTGTCTGCAGAATGAACTATTTGTAGTTGTTTGTTGTTGTGGTATTTTTTTTCCTCCTTCCAGGTAAGTACAGTGAATACATGCTGGCAGTGTTCTTTCTTTTCCCTCAGAGTGAACAGGTTTATGTTTCTGTCTCTATTTTCAAAGTGCATGGTGGTGTGACTTTGCTCTTGCAGTCCCTGTGCAGGGAATGCCAGCACTGTTCTGGTGGGCTGGTGAGCAGGGTGGGCTCTCCTCCGGATCCAAAGTGCACCCAAGCTGTGTTGAGGCTCTACTGGCACTGGGGATTCTTCCTTTCTATTGCACAGCAGGCCAGCCAGATCCCGAGGACAACTGTATATTTGGCAAAACACTTACCAATGTTTTTTCAGGGTACACAATAGCACTACTGCCTGTGAATGGCTGAAGGAGGTGGGTGCCTCTGTTGCAGTGGGTGATGTGTGAGGCCACAGCCATGATGGCAGCCCAAGTATGCGTGGCTGTCAGTCTGCCTGAGGCAGGTCTGAGTATCCCCATAATTAATCAGATCTCTTCATCCCTGGGCATTTCTGGCCTTTTCCATTTTTGTCACTTAGTAATTCTGCATCTTGCACATCACCCTCACAGTAACGTCCTGACTGTGTGGGGATAAAGTGAGGTGGGACCCATTTGGCAAAAGCTCTTGCTCAAAATGAATGGATTAGGAAGAAATATGCCATTGGTGCCAGCTCTTGCTTCAGATCTGATTTTGTTAGCATGATTGAATATCTTGATGGTGGTAAGCATCCAGCCAGGAGCTGGGGTCATTGCAGCAGGGCAGTGTCACAATGGAGACGAGTGAGTAATTTCTATTCTCAGTGTACTTCTCAACCCAATCAATAATACAGCTGTGTTTTATGATTACAGAAGAAGAAGTAATAATACAACCATGTTTTTTACGTACAAAAGAAAGAAGTAATTGTGATAATCTCTCTTAAACTATGTGCTAAACTTCTGTGCTCATGCAGTGGGAGCTTGCAAAACTGCAGTCAGAATAACAGCAAGTGATTTTTTTTTATGACAAGCTTAAAAAAAGTTATGGTGCTTTACAAAAATTAAATTGCTGTTTTGATCTTGGATCAAGTAATAGGAAAGTAAACAGTTCAATTATTTATCTTCATAGTTAAAAAAAATAAAACCTGAGATAGTAAGTTCTGCATTTATATTTTTGGCAGTGTTCAATTCCAAACAGGGTTTAACAATTCAGTACGAATTTCCATGTGACTCAAACATGTAAACGCAAATCTTTTTTTCATTTCAGTAAAAATTTTCTAATTCATGTTTATGGTAAGTAATTTGAGGTTGTAGACTCCCCATCCCTGGAAGTGTTCAAGGCCAGGTTGGATAGGGCTTGGAGCAACCTGGTCTAATGGAAGGTGTCTGTCCCTGCCTTGGGGAGTTGGAACAAGATGATCCTTAAAATCCCTTCCAACCCAAACCATTCTGTGATTCTATGCATTTATTACCCACAAACATTTTTGACAAGTCTCTGTGTTTTTTTTTTTTTCAAATTAAGAATATTTGTAGTTCTAAAAATAGTGTATGATCTAATGCCTATTTCTGTGGAGTTGTGACAACATACTGAATTTTTTCACCTGTTAGTTTATTGTAGAGCAGAATAAAGAAATTAGTACCGAACTTAGTAGTAATCCACTTCCTCAGGGATGCAATTTTTTTAAACTACTGTAAGAGGATGATGAGGTTTAAAAGATTCATTATAATACTGCATTTTATGGACAGTATCTTAATATTGCATTAAGTAAAATTTGTCCTGGAGCCTTGTAGAAGCATTTATCTTCAGAGAAGTCTGTTGCTGCAGACTGCTTGAGTGGCAAGTTTCTTGTTCTTTGATCATTACTTAATGTAATCCTGTCACAGGCTGGAGGTAGAATGGGGGATCTCATAACTGGAGGGAATTAAGTCACATTTCAATATACTGAATCAAACCCATTAGGTGCTTTACCATCACCAGTCCTTTTCTTTTTAAATGCTGTAAAACACTGTGGGTCTTTTATAATCTACTTTTAACTACCAGGTAAATTTGCTGAAATGGTACCTTTTATTAATATAAACCAAGTAAGACTGACTTAGAGCATGTCTCCGTCTGCCTTTTGTTAAACCTGGACACGGGATTGCTGGCTTCTGTTTATTTGGAATATCAGTTTATTTTGATCAGGCTGTGGCTGATCTTGTGAATGGCTGAAATGACTAGTTCTTGAGCTGGAGGATGGTTCTCTTTGCAGCTCGTTGCTTTCTATTGTGTTTGTGTCCACACTTCCTCTTTTTGACACTTTAAAAAAATACTTGACAGAATTTAAACTTCATTAACTAATGACAGGCTGAGAGAGTTGGGGCTATGCAGCCTGGAGAAGAGAAGGCTCTGGGGAGACCATAGAGCATCTTGCAGTGCCTAAAGGGGCTTTGAGAGAGCTGGAGAGAAACTTTGGACAAGGGCTTGGGATAATAGGAGAAAAGGCTTCAGGCTGACAGAAGGAGTAGGTTTAGATTGGTAATAGGAAGAAATTCTTTACTATATGGGTGGTAAGGTCCTGTCATAGGTTGCCCAGAGAGGTTATGGCTGCCCCATCGCTGGAATTGTTCAAGGCCTTTTTTGATGGGGTTTAGAGCAAGATGGGATAATGGAAGGTGTCCCTGCCCATGACAGAGGCTTGGGACTGGTTGTTTTCTAAGATCTCTTCCAACCCAAACCATTCTGTGATTCTATGAATCAAGAGAAAATTCAGGTCTTGCAGAAATCCATGGGCCTTGCAGTGCACTTAGAGGATACAGAAATTAATGTTGTCGTTACCTTTCTGGAGGTGTTGTGTGATACAAATAGATAATGCAGGTTCCTTCTTCCTAATGCTGTTTTTTAACAACATAAGGATTTTCTCTAGTGTCTAATTTTGCATGGCCTAGGTGGGATCCCAGCTCTCAGGTGCTCATGAGCAGGCAGGTGCTCAGGTTCCAGAGCATGTGCCAGAGCCTCTGTTAGCCAGGCACCCTGTGTGGGACAGGACCCTGGAAAAGCCCATATATGTTGTTCCTGTTTGCAGCTCTTCTGAACTCCTGCATATGTGTTTCTTGCTTCTGTGATCAAAAGAAGCAGCATCTGCAGTGTGTTCACTTCCTGTGTAGGCCCCTGTGGGTTTGATTTGTCGTGGGCTGCACACAAAGGGCACGTGGGTGTGGATCTGGCACTGGTGAAGGAGAGATGTACATGGATGGAGCCCTGTGCTTTCTGGAAAGGAAAATTACTGTTAGGTTGGGCTTTTGGGTGGTGGGGGAAGAGGCTGTGAATCAGGTAGTGGTTAAGCAGCTCTGTTAATGAATGGTGTAGAGGTGTCTGCTTCCCAGGCCAGACATCTGGGGAAGGGTCTGCAGCATGAGTCTTTATGAGGAGCGGCTGAGGGAGCTGGTGGGGCTCAGCCTGGAGCAAAGGAGGCTCAGAAAGGACTGTATCATGCTCTACAACTAACTCCCTGACAGGAGGCTGGAACCACACGAGGGTTGATCTACTCTCCCAGGTGACAAGTGATGGGATGAGCGGAAACAGATGAGTGTCACGTTGAGCCAGGGAATGTTTAGGTTGGATATTAAGAAAAATTTCTTCACAAAAAGAGTTGTAAAGCATTGAAACAGGGCATGGTTTAGTGGTGAACATGCTGGTGGTGACGGATTGATGGTTGAACTTCCTGATCTTGTAGGTCTTCTCCATCCTTAACAATACTGTGATGGTATGATTCTACTGCTTCACTAGTGGAGCTGGAAACAACCTCTGGCAGGGTCCCACTGGCATCCAGCATGGGAACCTTTGCTCAGTATCTTAAACTTGCTCTGGTCTGCTGAGCTGTCCTTGGGCACTTCCCTCTGCTTTTGTAAGCAAGGGGGAAGATTGCCAAATGCATGTTCTCTCATACTTTGTTTTACATATTGATTTTGTCTGCTCATTTTGTCAGTAGTGTTACTTTCAAGGGCTCCTTGAAAGTCTGCCGCTGGTTATGGAGGTCATTAGCAAAAAAACAATCCTCAAAGTGTGCTGTGCGTTAAAAATCATCCTAGGAATTTCCATTGACCACTGTTGTTTCCTAATCCAATTAATGAGCACTTGCAGTTTCAAGCAAGTAATGACTTGAATAGCCTGTGCGGAAAGTACAAAAATACTTAATGAAAATACTGCCCTTTGGTTAAAATCTATGTTTTTCAGATTTTTTTTTTTTAACTAATAATGTAATGCAACATCTCAACCCCAATTTAGCTGTAATGAAAGTGGTTGTTTTTGGGACCTTATATTCAGGAGTTTCCCTAAAGATTTTATGGACTTGACAAGTAGGTTATATGTAAACTGTAATTTATAGGAACCACCTCAGTTTGGAGGTGACGTGTAGCTGTGTAACAGCAGTTAAGAGTAATGCACAAATGAAACTGCATCAGACTGAAACTTGGAAGGGTTTATTTTAAGGAAGCACCTGTGTTTACTGAAATCTGGCTGCTGGCAGTACTTTACATCCATTCTCATAGCCCTGGGGAGAGCCTGTGGTGGGGGGGTGATGCCACAGTGTTGAGATATGGCATCTTTCTGCTGCAGGACAGATGGGCAGATATTGTCCTGCTGTACCAGGCTGTGGCTTCAGTCCTGGCATAAGGTACTGAGTTGCAGTTAGGGAGAGTACACTCTGAGTTTGGTAGTAGAACCTATCTTCTTTGTTCTTCAAGGCCAGGTTGAACAAGACCTGGAGCAACCTGGTCTAGTGGAAGGTGTCTCTGCCCATGGAAGGAGATAAGCTTTGAGGTCCCTCACAGCCTGTTCTCTGCCTCAAAGACTTGTTTTTGAACCTTTCTCCATCTCAAGTAAATTTAGCAGTCAGCTGTACATCTCTTCCCTCCCCACGTGTTGGGGTGATGATGGGCCCCCTGACCCCAGGGTCATCTCACAGCCAGTTTGTTTGTTGCCCTCCCCTTGCTCATCAGAGCAGCAGAACTGCACTTGTTTGTAATAATTCAAGAAAAAATTGTAGATATTTTTACACTAATTTCCTACTTGCAGTCCAAACACATCAGTCTTTTTACTTGGTGACCACTCTCACCAGGAAGCCTTGAACTGTTTGGAAGCAGATCCAGAGCATAGTCTGTCCTTTGCAGGGAAATTATCGTGCTCTGTTGACTAGGGTCAATCTGGAGAGTTGCTCATACCTTGACCTCAGCTGGTGCTGACAGTATTGTGGGAGGGATGTACTCTTGTGTCAAAAAAACCTTTCAAAACTTCTATATATTTTAGAAATTGCCACCACAAGAAGTAAAAATCCAGTCATTACTGTGCTCTCCACACAATAACCAGTTACCTGTTTCTTTCTCCTTTTACTACATAGACAAATTTACGCCATGGTAGAAACTAACTCAGTACCTTGAAAAATGCCCGAGAAAATATTTTATGTAGCATGTTCAGAGAGTTAATCTCTGTTTTGATGGACCCTAAGGGTTTGAGTGGCTGTTCCAAAGTCATTAATTCTTTATAAGCAACCTCTTGTGCAAACTCAATGGAGAATGTGTGGGGTTGTGCCCACTGCTCATAACTGCACTTGGGGGTTGATGGTAAAAGATGCTCTGCACCAGAGAGATGTTTTGTTCCATTTGGAGACTTCTTTTGTATGTGGGTTGCAGTTCTTTTTCTGATCCTTTTTTTTGACATTGTTTCAGTCTCTTGAAATGACATATTGAGTAGCTTCTTGTAGGAATCTGACAGGTAGTAACCAGCAAGCTAGTCTCCCTTTGTGCAGGTAGATGGTAGCATGTGTGGATCTGTTTTTTATTTCCTCTCTTCCATCTGTGCTGCTTCTGTCCAATATAGTCTACTCAAATACAACAGCCTGGTTGTAGTCTCACTTGTAGCCAACTCAGCCTTTCACTTGGGTTAGGTTTCTCCTGCCTTAGAGAATAGTAGTCGTGTGAAGGGTTATTTTGTATGTTAGCCTTGTAAAGTTGTAAGTTGGAGTTGGGTTGAATGTCACATAGTGCTGAAGGATTTCTTTAAAGGGCTGGTGTTGTCTTCAACTTTATGTTCAAGGTAAAGTGGATTTCTGATTTAGAATATGGAAATTCACATCAGTTCAGTCATGTTCTTCGTAAGCCTCATGGACCGTTTTAGAGATGGAGAATATCCTGAGCAATTTTCAACAAAAATCACCATGAGAAAATGTCAGTGCATAATTATAAGCATTTGGATGCCCTGTTTTCCTTGGAAAAACTTGGCATGAAAACCACTGCCTGTATGAGAGAATAACGAGATAAGTATCTTTGGTTTTGGCATAAAACTGATAACTATCTAATGACATTTAACAGCATTTGTAGTTTTGTATTTGATACGTGGTATCTTTCTTAACAGTGATATATCTGACTGTGCTGGTTTTGCACATATGGCATTTAGTGAGGAAGGAAGAAGACACCCACGGAAATAATTTTTTAGAAGGAGCTGCTGAGAGCTTCCTCTATGTCACACAAAAACCAATCAGTGATTAATTTTTAGAATGGACAACCTGTTGAACCACTGAGAAAGCTGAACACACCTCTGTGAACACACATTTTAAACCGAACAACCCTGGGAAACAATTCTTTCTTCCGCCTCAGTACAAGTAACCGGCAGGCCGAGTGGGAGCCTGCTGCAGGGCCGGGCCGGGCCAGGCCAGGCCAGGGCTGCACGGTCCGCGGGCCTGGGGGGGCTGGGCTAAGCCGGGCCCTGCCACTGCCAGGCCCTGCTGCTATCCTGGCCCACCCTGCAGCTGGCCCGGGCCGGAGCTGCTCCTGGGGTCCAGCGGACCCCAGGGCCCACTCCACTGTGGCCTACGTGGCCTGGTGGGGGCCAGGCCGGGCCCCTCTGGAATTGAATGCAGAAAAAGCCAGAAAATTAGTCATGCAGACAGAGCAACCACCACCGTTTCTTGCTGGGCCCCTGCTATCCTGGCCCAGCCCCCAGTGTGGTCGCCAAAAAAACACTGCACTGTAAACAGCTCCGGACCGCCACCCAGCAGGGATCACATGACCATCTGCAGGCCTCGGGCAAGATATTAGCTCTTTCACTCCACAGATGAAACCTGCGAACATTGATTCTCTCTCTTGAGTGGAAGAAAGGACAGAGATGAAGACATTCACAGAAACAGCGTGGAGACATTGAGGTCAGACAAGAAGGAAGAGTCAGGTCCCAGCTGGGGGAGGGGATGAGGAGATGTGTTGGACTGAAATTCTCTTGTAAGCTGTGGAGAAGATATGATTGATAAATCAGACACTTTTTTTTACCTGTAATTCATGGAATGCGTTTTGGGGGGATGAAGTGTTCTGACCACAGTCATGAACAGAAGCACCAGGCTCAAGTAAGCAGATGTTGAAGTAGCTGTGATCCCATGAGAAGTTTGACAGAGAGAGACAGAAGAGTGATGAAGACCCTTTGGCCACAGGAAAAGAATACCTCTTTTCCCAGAGATGAAGATGACCTCAGAGTTAGAGTTAGATGAAGAGAATTTGTGCTTTTGAACAGTTTCATCCTTGAAAATGAAAATAAAATAAAAATCCCGTAAGTTGACAAGGTCCTCTAAAACAATTGTGAGGAAAACCGTAAATTGAGGAAAGGAATTTTTACACAGTGATCAGATTTCCGTTCTTTTGGGTGGCTGATTCACTGTGACACTGAAGCCACAAGAGAACTGTTTCTTGTGGAGAAGTCTCCATAGACTGAGGAGAGATACTCCTCTCCCTGAGTAAGTTGGAGAAAGACTATTTTGGAGATGGTAAACTGACTGATTTGTTTCTGTCCATTGTCAGTGTGAAAGAAAAGAGGGTGTGGGGGGAGAAGTGTTCTGGAGGTTTTATTCTGATTCTTATTATTTTTTATTTTAGTTTTTGTTAATAAAGTTCTTCTTCAAAGTTTGAGCCTGCTTTGGCCTTCCATCTAATCCTATCTCACGGCAGGAATGAGTAAATAATTCTAGTGAGTGCACTGGCGATTTAGCCAGTGCTAAATCCACTACATAAATTGGTGCACCAGCCAGGAATAGAACCCAGGTCACAAGAATGGGAATCTTGCATGATACCACTACACAAAATTGGTGTTTCCACCTGGTTTTGAACTGAAACTGCCACACTGACAGATAAAGTACTAGACTACATGGGACCATCACTGTATCTTAATTTGTCATTGTTCCTTACCTTGTTCTTGCAAGTCAGACTTGCTTTTTGTCACTGAGTATTAATGGGTTTTATTCTTAAATGATGAAGTTTATAGTTGGAGGTGAAGTAGCCCCAATACTTGTATTGTCTTTATGATTTTGATTTTGTTTCCTTTAAGGTTTGGTTAGCAGTTGTGGTTTGTCAGCTTGGAGTGCAGGTACAGCATCTGGCTCACCCTTTGCTTTATCTGTTAGATCAGTTTCTCAGATTGGGTGAGAATAGCTGGGGTTTTCCTGCTCTTTTGCCCTCAGTAGAGGGAGGGCACCAAATGACCATGGGGAAAACTTTCTCTGGGCATACTCAGCTTTGCATTTTTAATGGTGATGAAGGCTGGATTTTACCAGAAAATGAGAAAGTTTAGAAATCACTGTTCTGTGATGATCCATCTGACGTTAGAAGCCTTGCAGAGCTGCTGTAGGGTCTGTGCTGTGTTTCCCCAGCATGGCTGATCTGGGGATCCAAATCTCAGGATCTGCAGACCCCGAGTGCCTGATACCCTCCACCTTATTCCCTGTTCACTCTATTACAGAACTCAGGTGGTGCTGAGCCTAGCTGGTCCCAGCCTGGGTACAGGGCCAGCTGAGCTGTTTGCGTGAAGTTATGCCTGAGCACAGGCAAGTCTGTCAGGGTGCGACTCCTTACAGATATGGGGTAGACTCCTTCACTTTTCAAGCTGGATGCACTGACCACTAACAAATGAGAGTGGGCTGTTAAAAATTACGCTTGCTTAGGAGAGAAATTTTGGTAGGATGAGTCAAATCTCTCCCCTCCTCCCACTTGCAGGCTTCCAGTTTGGTGTTAATCCTCAAGCAAAAAGACAAAAGAAATACTGAAAGTGGCATTTTCATGATTATTTTTAAACCTCGTCAGTGGACTTAATGCATTAACCTGAAGGTTGTTTAATCAGAAGCCTTTTTCTTGTGAAAGGTGTGGTAGTACCTTATATTCTAAATAGCCATAATTTACTTGATTTAGGCTCGGATACCTTTTTGAATAACAGAGGGACGAAAAAGTGGTATTTTGTATTGTTTTTTGTGTCAAACTTTGCAGAATGAGGATAAGAGATACATATGTGCATGTCTGTGCGCGCGCGTCTGTGCGCACGTCTGTCTGTGCGTGTCTTTGCGTGTCTCTGCGCGTATATGTGCGTGTCTGTGCGCGTGTGCGTGTCTGTGCGCGTGCATGTGTGTGTCTGTGCGTGTGTGTCCGTGTGCGTGTGTGTGCCTGTCTGTGCGTGTGTGTCCGTGCGCGTGTGTGTCTCTGTGCGCGCGTGTGTGTCTGTGCGTGTGTATGTGTGTGTGTCTGTCTGTGGGTGTGTGTCCGTGTGAGCGCGTGTGCGTGCGTGTGTCTGTGTGTCTGTGCGCGTGCCCGTGTGTGCGCGTGTCTGTGCGTGTGTATGTGTGTGTCTGTGCGTGTATCTGTGTATGTGTCTGTGCGTGTGTCTGTACGTGCGTATGTGTGTCTCTGTGCGTGCGTATGTGTGTGTCTCTGTGTGCATATGTGTGTGTCTGTGCGTGTCTCTGTGCATGCGTATGTGTGTGTCTCTGTGCGTACGTATGTGTGCGTGTATGTGTGTGTCTCTGCGTGCGTATGTGTGTGTCTCTGCGTGCGTATGTGTGTGTCTCTGCGTGCGTATGTGTGTGTCTCTGCGTGCGTATGTGTGTGTCTCTGCGTGCGTATGTGTGTGTCTCTGCGTGCGTATGTGTGTGTCTCTGCGTGCGTATGTGTGTGTCTCTGCGTGCGTATGTGTGTGTCTCTGCGTGCGTATGTGTGTGTCTCTGCGTGCGTATGTGTGTGTCTCTGCGTGCGTATGTGTGTGTCTCTGCGTGCGTATGTGTGTGTCTCTGCGTGCGTATGTGTGTGTCTCTGCGTGCGTATGTGTGTGTCTCTGTGCGTGCGTATGTGTGCGTGTATATGTGCGTGCGTATGTGTGTATCTCTGCGCGTGCGTATGTGTGCGTGTATA
>VWZS01009269.1:0-91353 GCA_013397075.1 Rhabdornis inornatus
ATATTCTATATATTATTATATTCTATATTCTGTGTGTTATGGGTCCTACAAGATGTTGATGCTGTCTCCTGTTAGATGCACCACGGGTGAAAAAGGCTTCTTGTTACAACTTAACTGTAGTTAGTGCACAACAAGAATAAAGCTACTGATATATTAAATTCCACATGGCTGCAAAATGGCTTGTTTCTGTAAGTATTACCGTGTGACAGACCATTTTCCTGTAGGATTTTTCACAGCCTTAGGTGTTTCTACAGCCTAAATGCCCTCTACAGAACAATAAAGCTGGTGTACAAGGGTACACTATAAAGAAAATATACACAATTTAAATGGGTTGTTTTCCTTGTGACAGCAATTTCATTTGAAACATTTCCTTATTTTGCATTCTATACTGTTCTCATAAACGATCATAATTTCAGAGCACAGCCTATAATTTCATTTAAATAAATCTAGTTCTAGAATTAACTTTATGGTGCAAAACTGGTTTGAATAATAGCCGAACTACAGCAAGACTGAGTTTTCCAAACATACTAAATGCTGACCCTTCTTGTGATTTAGTGGAAGTTCTGGGGTGGCATTAGCTGTATTGGTAGTTTCTAGTACAGTGCACATTTGTAGAAATCATTATCTCTGGGTGCTCTGTTCGCTAAGAGCCTATACATTTCATAGGAAGATTGGTAAATTAATGGCATAGAAATCTACTGTAGGTTATTAAATACTGACAAACCATTCTGGAAGAGGAAATTCCTTAAGCTGCACATTATTCAAAGCTAATGTAGTCCTCAGTAGAAGTGTCCTTACCTTCATTTTACACTTGACTCTAGGCATTCATTTTGGTCATTGTCTGAGAACAGATTTCATGCTAGGTGAAGTGAGTATGGCTGCTGTCCTGGGTGAAGAAATGTCATCAATAAAAGCTGCTCACTTTGGTCTTTGTGTATGCCTGCAGCTTTCAGGTATTTATCTGTCTAACTCTGTGTGCAGTTCTGTTTCAGTCCTTACATTGTAAGGTGTCTTGAGAGCTCTTATGTTAACAAGTGGGAGACTGATTTTATAGTGTGTGTACAAACAGAACCTGATGGATGACCCGTTTGGTAGGGCAAGCTGTTGAAATGCACTGAATATTTTCCTTCTGTGAAGAAAGTAATTATGTGTGAACAACTGTTATCTGCATACAGTTTTGGTGGATGCTCAAATGCTTCTGTTTCAGGATCTGTACTGTAATGTTTTTGTGTCTGTGGCTATAATATGAACAGTGTTGCATATACTTTTCTTTGGAATCTTTGGAGAACAGTAGTTAGCATTCAGGGGAAGGTTAGTGCCATGAAATCTAGTCTGGTGCCATTCAGATAAAACAATGTATGCACTTCCTGAAATTTACAGGAGAAAAAAGAAGAAGAGATAGTGCTACAAAATAATACTGACAATAGTCCATGAACACATAAACATATAAATAAACTACAGTGTAAATAGCGGTACAAGAAAAGGCAACTGCTTCATCAGATTTCTTCATTGGAAACAATTTGACTGCCAGCTGAACAGTGTTACACCTTAGTCACATCACATTATTTACACTTCTCTAGGAAGAATGTACCCTCTCATTGACCTTCATGCACTTATGTGTCCATTAATGATTTCCTTTGGGCTTTGTCAAGGGACATACATTGCTTCTGCACTTGAAATTAAATAGAAAAGGGACCATTTCCTATTTAATATTATTTCTTAATTCTTAGATATCCTTATGCATTTTTTCTTAAACACTTTCAGAATGAAGTCCCTTTCAGAGGAGATATATGTTCTGCTGACTCTTCCTCAAAATTAAATAACCGTTCTTAAAATTATTTGCAATCATAGTAGACCAAACGTGAAAAGAGATTCCTAAGAATAGATGCTTTAACTGCAAATTTAAGCCTTCTAAAGCTGGTAACACAGTGAAAAGCTCTCTTGAGCCTAGTTCTGTTATTCTTACTGAGAAGCACCTTACTCTGAGCAAATCCATATGATTTTTTTTCACCTTTGTGTTCTCTATTTCATACTTATTAAATTGACTAAATTCGGTCTGTAATGATGAAAGTATTTTATCAGAGTAAGGTTTTCTGTAGGTTCTTTGCTAGAGATAATTTCCTTTGACCTGCAAAACCTGGAAAGGAATTAAAATATGTTTAGTAAGTTATGTTAAATATTTAAATATAACTTGCATATATAAAGTTACAACACTTAAACTGCATAGAACCACAGAATCATATGATAAGGAAAGACCTGTCATATATTACCTAATCTGTCTTTAGGCCTAAGTATATGCTTTATGTATTTCATTATTAATAGAAGTCTGATTAGATTTTTCTTTAAGATGCACATTTTCTGAGGTCCCATGATGCCCTAAAGCAATCTACCACTAGTCTTACCAGTTTTTATCTCTATATGAATTATTATTCTATATATCAGTTTAAGTCAGTTTATTCTTGTCCAAACTGTCAAGAACACAAAGGTCTGAGGATACACGTTAAAACACTTCTAATGTGTATTTGAGGAATATTAATTCTCCACTACCACCCCTTTTTTACAGGTCATATCATACTCCCCTTTGAATTGTTTTTAAACTGAAAATAAAAATGCAAAACTTTCACTCTTCCTCACTGCTCGTGTTCTTCAGAACTCTGATCTTTCTTCTGAAGTCTATTCTATTAATCTCAACTTTTACTGACACAGGAAACCAAAACTAAACAGAGTTTAATGTGGTGCTGAATAATGGAGAAGGATTACCTACAAGATACACTTGGCTCAGACAGCCTGATACGGAATTTCTGTGTTTCAGAAGCGTACTATTTCAGCCTGTCCTCTTTTATATATGTATTTTATAGGTTTTGAGGAACATCATAAAATAATAAAGCCATTAGGTGAAAAACACATGTCATTTTATATGGAACTGCCTTCCTTGTTGAGTCAGGTGCTGTGCCCAGTCCTGAGGATATTCTGGCCAATTTATACTCTCAACTGCTTCCACTGTGCTCACACTCAATGCTTAAGAGACTAATACAAGATTCAGAGTGATTATTTTGTCAATTATGGCACTTGAGCACCGCAGAGGTAATAAAATGCTGTACAGAGATCAATTTATGGACAAGAAATAGACAGGTTGAAATTCAGCCCAACAAAAGACAGGTTAAAAATGGAAAGTGAAGCATACTGGCGAGTTTGCATGGCACTCACTCTCTTTTAAAAAGATATATAGCTATCACAGCATTATTTTAAGAATGTTCTCATCATTTTTTATGTTTTTTAAAAGTGATTTTTATCTCATGTAATTTCAAACTTCTGTAAATTGGACATCTAATTTCAAATTATATGCTTCTGACTTCTTAATTAACAATGTGACAACCAAAGCACCTATGAGGATCAATTCAATTATTCTACACCACCATCTTAAGGGAACTTGAATTGGATCTGAAAGTATCTGTTTCTCCACATAGACTAAACCCATGGCAATCCCAAAACACCTGTTTTGCCTTAGACAACATTCTTTGAAATACCTGTGAGATGAAGCCAATTCAAAATTTCAGTGCAATCAAATTAAGTGGTTTTAAACAACCCATACCCTCAACTACTGACAAGATAGAGGGCAATTTTTATTTAGAATCTTGACTTGAAGCAATTAAATTGCATTTGGCACTCTCTTACACACTCAGTCTTTTTGATACAGATACAGTCATATCAGATGATTAACAATATTAACATCCTGGTCTTGTAAATTTACATCAGCAAACTGAGACAAAGAGTAAACAAGAATTTAACTCTCTTGTCTTAAGAGATCAATCTACCAAAATACCACATATATTTGTCATGGCACTTTAATGGCCTTTGGTGGATTTGAAGTAACAGAAGAATAAGATATTATTTGAGATGAGGCCATGCTTGAACTTCAGTAAATGAAACAGCTGTTCTTTGAGTACCAATCTGCTGTTTGTAGATCACTGTGACAGCATGATTGGAAATGTATCATCTTTTCTGCTTTGAAGTTTTAATGCCATCCTCTTTCATTTATGTCATTAAATATAGATGTTGGAGAAGGTTAAAGCCCTTTGTGATACCTTATTTTAAAAAGTGTTATGCAGGTGGGGAGCTGCTCGGACAGTGCATTTGCATTTTATTTAATGGTAAGTTTAGCAATGATACATAATTATACTAAACAGACTAAACCCTGATAGTGAAGAAAAATAGGATCGAAGGGTTAAAAGAAACTGTAATTCAAACTCCATCATAAAATTTAACAATTCCTTCACTCTTTCAGGATAGTGAAGTGTGGAACTTTTGTCTTATTTTCAAACTAAATCTGGAAAGTACTAAGCAATTAGACCTCAAAGGAAATGTCTGATTTCAGTTTGTGAGAAGGGTTCTGAAAAACACCCACAAATTAAACACACATATGTACACAAAATTTATGGAAAGAAAATCTGAAAGTGTTATTTTAAAATATTTTATTACATGTTTTGTTTTTTAAATATAAATTTTCCTCAGAATAGAATGACAAAACTTAAGACTGAAAACCAGTCATAAATCCAAGGTAAAAGGTAATAGGAAACAAGAATAGTAATATGACTAAAGACTCTAACTATGATGTGAGGAAAATAGGCTGTTCAATTTCTGCCAGGCAGTTTTATTAGTGTAAGTTTTGCCTTTGGCTGTGAAATTAGTAATGCATGATAATTTCAGCTATTGACTTCGACTGCTAAATATGCTTCACTTATTCTTTGAGGGGAAGAAGAAGCAGCTGTCCTCTAATATTAATTGTTTTCAGTTATTCCATATCTATGAAATACAGCCTAAGGTTTCCCCCTTATAAATTAATTTCTGTATTCCTTTCATAGACTCCCAATCACCCTTACAGTTTTAGTTTCTTTTCTTTCAGAGGATAGAAATAAACCCAGGGCATCTGCCTTAGAATTCCTAAACTCTGTGATTGGTGTCCCCTGGCATTAAATGGAAAATCATCATAATTTTGTATTAAAAAATAATAAACGTTATTCCAGTTAAAAGTACTGCTATCCAACACTGGTAATTAAGCTCTCAAATAGAATAAAACATCTTATAGAAAATAATATTTCATGTACTTCAGAATGCTGCTGCTTATTGCATTTAATCAACAATTTACAAAGTACTTTAATTCCATGGAATTTAGTGTCAGCCCAGAACTTTATTGATGTCCCTTTTTATCTCTTCTAAGATGATTCTGACAAGTATCCATGGAACATACACTAGCATTTTCATAGATTTTGAATTTGTAAAAGTTCCTGGCCATCTTCCTGAGAATTTCCTCTGGGTTGAAAATGTGAAGCTAGAAAACCTTTGAGAGTTTCCTATACAGGAAACTGATATGGCAGCCACGGGAAATGCACTCTTTAGGAGGGCAGATCCCATCATGAGACATTTTGGTTTTAACCTACAAGTCTCAGTTCAGTAGTTCTGGAGGCTTTTTTTTTTTTTTTTCTTCCAATTCTCTTATGTGCAGCTTTAAAATATTCCCATTTTCCTATCTTCTTTTTTCCCACATAATGATTCACTTCCCCTAAAACCAATATCACTTGAAAGATAGAAAGATATAAGACATTAAATGACTAATGCCATTGAGAGCACAGCCAGATTTTAGCAGCATCAGTGAGCACCATGGCTCTGTCTATACCACTCTGAAATGGAGTACTCAAGATGGGCTGTCAGTTCTTGGCTCAGCTTGTTTCCTGTCTAAAGATATTTGTGCTAGATATCTGTAATGATATGATAGTGTATTATCTACCAGCAAGCCAGGCCCCAGCCCAGGGCTGACATCCTGCTGGCCTCAGTCTGTCCCCAGCCTCAGGGAAGCTCCTGATGCCCAAGGCTGGGAATGTCCCTGGCTGCCCCCTTGTCTGGCCTGGTGGGATGGATCCTGGCTGCCAGAACCTGCCCTGACATCCCTGGGGAGATCCTGCTTCTCCTAGCCCCGAGGAGATACTGGCCAGTGCTGCGTGCTAAGATATTTTACTCTTCTTTCATGAAATAAAAATTCAGTCAAGATCCTGTCTTGACCAACTGTCTGTCTCTGAGGTCAAAGATTAAAGATGCCTTGAAGACATTCAGAGCAGAGTGGGCAGCCTACATAAGTCAGCCTGCATATATACAATATACACAGGGTGCATCAGGGATGTACATGTACACAGGAATACCAATGAGGGCCATGCAGGCTGCTCTGACTGCAATTACACTCTTCAAATACACAGCCCTCTCTACTTGCTATTTTGATACTGCAAATGCATGGAGGTCAAGAGTAAATCTGCTTTAATTTCAAATACTTACTCTGTTATCTGTAAAAAAATAATGTCCATTAAAAAAAGTAAATAGATTGCCTCCAAACATATGAACTCTTAATCAGTTAGAAATAAACATTCTGTTGTTTAAATTAGTCTTAATTTACGACCCTAGTCTTAATGTTTACATGTTAAAAAAGGATGAAAAACTGCTAAGTTATTCCAGCAATATCCAGCTTTGATTTGTATGGGTTTGTGCAGATTTGATCAGTGTTGTTAAAAGGATCATAAATTTCACTCTTTTATTTCTGGAATTTTACTGCTTTGTCAAAACACCTTTTGAATGTCATGCTAAGTTTCAACTTTTTAGCATAAATATCAGCTTTCTAAGGAGAATTTCCAATAAGTTCATATTTAGCTCCAAATTCTAAAACTCTTATGCAAGATTTTCAAAGAGCAGAGACTAAACTCTGAAAATATTTGCTCTGCAGAATAAGATGCAGTATTGTCCTCCAGCATGTCAGAAAAACAATCACAAATTCAAATCATGTTTTGAAAAGGTTCAGATATATAAAGCTGCATGCCTTTCTTTCATTAACAAAATTTGTCATTTGGTTTTACAACAAGCTATCAAATTGAAGTCATGCTACAGAAAAAAGCAGAGTGTTAACATAAGACCTATCATGGAATAATACAGATTTTTTTGTCTGGTTAATGTCAGATATTTCAGCATGGAGTCACAAAATGTAATTCAGTGTACAGCTGTTTTATTTGTTTCCCACTTCCTAAATATATTTTGTTCTGCACTGGAAACAAGAAGCAAAATCATGAACATATTTTCTGATATTTTCGCAACTACCTATGAAAATAATTATATTTTTTTCTAGCCCATTCAAATAGGATCATTCTACCCTGAGATAAAAAGGCAATAGTGTTTCTCTGATATTGGAAAAAGTAGCAGACTCTGATTTTTACTGTAAATATAAAAGAGGTATCACTGGTAAAATCAGAACTGCAACTTAGAGATGATCTTTCTTCACCATTTCAATATTTCAAATTTCGACCATTTCAAATTTCAAAAATTTGTTTAATAAATGATTATGTTGTAGGACATTTCACATGTGGCATTATCCCGAGTGTCAGGTCTTCACTTCAATTAATAATAGGTGCAAACTTGTCTTTTCAGTCACCTAAACTGCATATCAAGTTTTCCTTATGCTCATTACACATACATTCCTTTCTCTACTTCATTCTAAAAATGCTCAACACTTTCCTATATGTAGGACAAAAGCAGCTTATGATTAAACTCACTGTCTCAAAGAGACTGACCTGGCAATTCTTGCCTGTGCAAACCTCTCATTGAATAAAGACTTGCCTTGCAAGTTCTTTTGCTGCTGCTGTACACTCTCACTGACTCTTGCCCAAGCAGCAGTGCAAATCATGTTTGTTCCTAGGCACAATAGAAACGTTACACCCAAGTCTTGTATGTTTGCTTTATGTATTTCAAACTCTACAAGTGTTCTATGATATAATCCTGTTGATTGCATCCTACATGAGTTCAGGATTGACAAAAGGGATCATCTCTTCCAAATATCTTGCAGCAGCAAAAAATGTCCTGTGTTTTATTCTAGTATGTTTTCTTTCACAGTCATCATAAGCCAAGAAATTACCTTTTGGTTAGTGCTTGCCATTTGATTTCCAAACTGGAAAAGAGAGATTCTAACAGAATCAGATGTATTTTGTATTTGCTATTTAATGTCTTTTAAATCTAGCTGAATTCCCTGGATTATTTGTATCACTAATAAACATGAGAGTCAAATGTTTTTTATCTCTGCTATACTGACTGTAGCGCCAATCTTACGAAAACTTTGCATGTGGGTGACTAGCAAACAAATGAAATCTTTGCAGCAAATCTGCACACGTATTTTTAAAATGATGACCATGTTCAGAAGTTCTAAGTAAGCACTGTGCCTCCTGTGCTTACATAATTTATGTAATTCTAGCTGTTCAAAGTGAATTTAAAGTTCTACATTTGAACAAACTAGGATTCAACAACCCTAAATAAGCCTTCCTAATACCAAAAAGATTTTGCTGTTTGTTCCCTTGTCGTTCTTTCCAACAATCCAGAGTATTTTGGTGCCAGAAGCATAACTATTGTGTCTTATTTTTTATCTGGTCCTTTCTTAGAAAAAATTAGCAGACTTCCCCCTGTGATGACCTACATTGGGCACTGGTTTCTTTACATATACACTACTCATACAGAAACTTTGTGGTTAGATATCAAACTCCTGACTGCATCTGAAGAAAAAAAACCCTTATTTTTTATTTCTAAAACTTAAAGCATAGGCAAACCCCCTCTTTTGCAGTTCCCAGCATCAGCATTTCTTTGAAGTTTCTGCTTTAGTGTGTGACATTGCAAAGATTTTTCTGTAAGTTTGGCAGCAGATTAAATCACAGATTGGACAGCATCTTTCTTTGAAGTTTGCATGACTAGGTGATTTATTCATGAATGTCTAACAGGTAAGATTTTTACATTGTGTCACCTGAACAGCTTCTGTAGTGACCATCTACTTATTGAGAAAAGGATTGGCAGAACATACCAGACTGGAATGAATCACAGAAATCTGCTTACGAAATAACGATGTGTGTTCTGCTATCACCTTCCTACAGACTCGCCTGAAGTTAAAGATTATAGTGGGGTATTTATGCAAGAGATACATCACAGAGTTCACAGGCTCTCTGGTATCATCCTCCTTTACCTTGCTGTTCTTAGTATTCAGTCTGAAACCTTGACTATACACTTAGTAAAACATACTGGTAAAAAAACAAGCAATATGGAACAAGGATATCTTTTATTTGCAGAGGATTTTTGGTTTCTGTTAAACACAGAAAAAATGTGTACTGGAAAAAAAAATGTGGTTTTCACCGTGGGAGAGCTTTACCCTTGGAAAGGAGGAGTCTATTCAGTTTGTTTCAGCAAGCTGCTGTGATAGATGTAGCAGAAAATACAACAGTATAATGGCCCCTCTTGTAACCTCATATTTGCAATTTAATTATAGCACTTCTAAGGCTTAAAATAATGTATGCAATTGACTTTATTGTAGTGCTATTGGTCCATGCTAAACTTTGTTCCCTGAGGTAGAACAATAAAAAACAAATACTGAATTTTAAATACAAGACAAATACCATGTAAATTAATTTTAAACAAGTAATAACTGACAGTTGTGTGGAATTTTTTTTCTAAGAGGTTCTCAGAACTCTAACAACTATTTTATTAACTTGAAACTAGGAAAACCAACTTCATTCTGTTCTGAAACTGAGCAGATTCTCAAAGCAATGAAAAAGTTTTCATTACACAACTTCCAGGTTCAAAAGAAGTGCAAGGAAATCTGAAGTATTGGCAGCCTGCAGCTCTATGCAAATGTACATAAATAGGCAAATAAATGTATAAATAAATAAGATTATACCAGTCCATCTAAAGTTTCAAAAATGAAAACTATTTTTCTGCATCTACATAAGATGTAGGAACATCATTGGAACATCAGGTTTATGCAGCATTTCATTCTTTGTAAGAGATCCATCTATAAATGTTAGGCACAACTGCTTGGAAAATACATCTGGAATTGTTATTTTTGTCATATATTGTCATATATTTGTCATATTTGTCGTATATTGTCAGGCTGCAGGGATGGATGAGGGTAATTCAGATGAAGGTGTGCCACTGATGAATTACCACAGCCACATTGTATATTTTGATCTTCAGAGGCAATTCAAGCATGGATCAGCTGAATTGAAGTATCTCACTGGATCACAGCATATAGTGGCAAAAGTTACACAAAAGGCTCTTTAATCATTTGAGTGCCAGTAAAAGTATTAAAAACTAGACAATTTTAATTATCTTAGGAATTTCTAATAGGTATGCACTGTAGGAGTGAAAGAGATTCTAAGAAGAAGGCAGATAATGATAAGAGAATTCAAAAGGATATTGTATGTAAGCAATCTTCCACTGTGCTGAAAGAGACAAATTCTTATCCCATGCTAGACATTAGATTCATAACATTCATAATGTGGTTCCTGTAGGCCATGCCATTGCTACTATTTCTATACAGCTGAAATTAGTTGGGTGTTTGATCATTAAAATAATGCTGCAGTCCTTATATTGATGTGTTAACAAGTTAATTTTTTTCAGAGAAGTCAATGTTTTCTCTAAGTTGTCTTAGGGAAAAAAGTTTTTCAGCATCTTCATTATGTTTACTTTCTATCTGAAAACGTAAAATATAAAATCCATTTTCTAAAACAAAAAAATTATCTGCCAATTTTTTTCTCACATAACCAATCAACTAAAGCCAAGAAAACAGAATTTAAAAAATATAACATTCCAACTGAAATATGCCTCATTAGGGGTTGAATTCATACTAAGACATACAAGTATCTACTTCATATTAAAAGATATGAATAATTAGCTGGTATTTAAAGGGCATTTAAAAATAGTGGACATGAATATTTAAAATTATTTCTGATGAGATTTAGAGGTAGAAAACAGCCTTGAAAACTAGAATAGTACTTTGAAGCCGTGAGTATGCATCATGTCTTCAAAAGAGGGCTTGATTGGGATGTAATAATAAAACATGGAAATGCATAGCTAACAATGAAAAGAAAAACATCTTGAGCAGCTGTTCCCAAAGGATCATCAGCAAACCTACGCATTGAATGAGTCAGGGGTCTTGAGAAATAGAATCACATTTTGGTTATATCATTAAACCGCAGTATACATAAGAGAAACTGAAAACTTTCAATTTTTTTCCCAATTTCTGACTTGGACTTTTTATCTCCAGTAAAACACAACCTAGTTAAGTTTTAGGGTATATTACTGTGATTTACATCTCTTCTGTCAAATAGCTTGGCATTATTGCTAGCATATAGAACCACCTGCAACATTCTACTTCTACAGATTGTTGTCAATGTTTATTTTCTTATTGTATGCTGAACTGATAAATATTAAGTTTGAGGAATATTTTCTGGATCATTGTCATATTTTTTTAAATTAATTTATTTCGGTATATTTACTGCCATTTTGTGTTGGCTTTCCTTTCCTCAGTCATTTGGCTGAGCTTAGTTACGAAGTTTTCAGTCAGGATTTTGAGCTTCAGATCAGATATCATAATCAACCAGTCATGGAAATAAAATAACATGATTGCAGCCAACTAAACTAAAGAATACAATTTATACTTGAAAGAACAAGCCACTGAGTCAAATATATTTGTAGAGACAGTAAAATGACTGAATAAACCCTTATATTTAATATACTCAATGCATCTAACAGCTATGCGAAGAAAAGATGCACGAGCAATTTTTAGTGTCTCCACAGAGGTCTGGTTATGCAACTTTATAGAACCATAGAATCATAGAATGGTTTGAGTTGGAAAGGACCTTAAACATCATCTAGTTCCAAACCCCCTTCAATGGGCAGGGACACCCTCCACTGCTCAGAGCCCCATCCAGATCCAGCCTGGTCTTGAAGCCTTATAGTAAGCACACTATTTATGGCACAAAGATTAAAAAACCCCTTGTATATCTCAAATGGAATTAATCTGGCTTTGTTTATACATATGAATTTCAAATATTTTTTAAACACTGGTAAAATAGTAATAAATTATAATAATTATAAATTAAAAATAATAAATACTGACACTTTTTTTGCTCTAGAGTCATTATTATGGCAAAGTTAGAGCTTCTGACAGAAAAGACCTGCAAAATTCTCAGCATTTTTTATAAACCATCTGTTTCCATTTCCCTCTATGTGGTATCTTCATTGTCTTGGAAACAACATGTGAGCTATGTACAATTTTCTATATGGATTCAAAATCTGAACTGCTCTGTTCAAGCTGTGTTACAGGAATCATTCAACTGAAAGATGCTTGAAATTACAGATTTTTTTAAAATTAATTTTTGCCCCCAAAGTCTCATCCCTTTTTACATAGTTACTTATTTACATATTTGTGCCAATGCACACATATTGTCAGCCAAAGGACCTTAACAACACATGCCTGTACATGTTTTCAAATTAAACTGTCATTCTCATAGGGAACTCAATGACAACAAAGGAATTAACAGAGAATGAGCAATATTTTGATAATCTATCCTTTGTTTATCTGTTTTGTGAAAACTCTGTGCCTGTTTACACTCAGGCAAACATATTTAAAAGTGTACAAATAGTTATATAACAATTATGCTTCCAGGTCTTATACCTCAGGCCATAGATGTCCATCTGAAGCTTAAAGCTAGCTGTATGTCAACATAAATTTACTTTGTCTTAATGATAAGTCTCCCTCCTATCACTCAAAGATTTTGGTCTCTTTAGGAACTTGAAAATATGATGTCTAATTTCAGAATGAAATGAAGGTAATTTAATCAAAAAAACTCTCCAGACAGTTGGACTTTAACTAGGAAAACAAAAAATACGTCAGTTTCAGCAATATCCACTGCTGTAACAGTGAGGTGAGGCAAGGGCATTAGTAATACTCCAAGGGTTTTCTTGGATTGTTTTTATCCATCACATTTTGCATAATCCTTCTTCATCTAATACAGTACTGGATAACTGATAAAGAGAAAAAACATTTCTTTTCTAAAATGCTTTTCCAGCTTATTCTTTATTATATACTTTTCTTGGAAATCCTTACTTTTTACATATTAATACTTTCTCGTAACTTCAGTGGCTTGTCCTGTCTGGTTTTCTTGCACCAGGGTTTCTGTAAATGAAGAGATATATATTAAGCTGTAAGTGGAAATCTTATATACTAATATAAGTATATACTTTTTATATTGCATAAATATAATTTCCACTTGTATTTGTGTCTATTTCACATATAAATATTTATCTGCTGTATTTTGAACAACATAGAACTGAAAGAAATTCCTTGGGGTCTTTGAGATCTGGCCTATATGTCTTGTTCTTTCACCTGAGTTGACAGAGGTAGATATATTTTCTTATTAACTGGATGCAGTTTTGCACAGATTATCTGCAGTTTTAGACTCTCACAAATAGGTGGCACTAATGAATTCTTTATTTGCAATAATTTTTATGTTCCCAGCTAGGAAGGTAAAAGTGCTTTGTGTCCTCTGACACATTCCATCTTGACCTTTGCAACTAATAGCAGATTTGAACTTAGTTAAGAGGGCTGGAACAGATAAAGAGAATCCTGTTTTTCACTTCCATGAGATAAATAACTTCTACTGAATGTAAGAGGAGTTACTAACTCACAAGTTTAGGAGAAGGCTGCCTACATGCCACATTAAAATAAGAAAAGCACATTGCTCTTTAATATAAAAAAACATCTAGAGTGACATAATGTATTGACAGTTCCTGTGAAAGACCTGATTAAACTAGCTGGACCTGAAATATTACCTGGCATGCTAGAAATGTCAAATAAAAATTGCCTTGAAATGTGAATTTGAGTCACATTCCCTGCAGATTTACACTGGGGTAGCCTTCCTAGTGTCAATTTAATTAGAGGTGTTTTTCAAGTTCAGCTTTCACAAACTATGGTTCATTAGCATTTTCTAAATAAGATGCTTCCATAGATATTGTTAGATCCCCAAGCAGAGCTGATCAGTTTATCAAAAACACTGTGGTGCTTCTAGAGAGGAAATCTGACCTCTCTCCGTGCATTGTATGTGCACGCCTGTAGGCAGGTGGGTGTGTGTGCACGTGCACACATGCACAATATATGTACATGTATTTGTAGATAGAGAATGAAGTTATATCTGCAGAAATCTTTTGTTTTATTTAATTTTATCATGTGATTTTAATGAAATTGCCCTGTTTGCATAGTAGTATGACTACATCCTCACAGACAAAGAAACTATGAGAATTTAACTATTCTTGTGGATCCAACCCTTTATTTTACAAGTTTTGATTCTTTGGAGGGTATGACAGAAAATTTTTTTAATCAAATCAGTAAATTTTTGCCCTAAGGCAAAGGAAGACCTCCAAACTTTTTTAGAAACAAGTGTAAGCTCTAGTGAAAATAATAGAGAACTGGAATGAAATGGAATGGAATGAACGGAATGAAATAGCATTCAAAATTTTAAAAATTAATTTAGCAACTAACCTTATGCTTGATAGACTAGGGATTTTAAACTAAGACAAGGTTCCAGAGATATAATTTTATGAAAAATAAAAAGCAAAAAGAGTTGACCAATACGTTAGAATTAGAATCAGAAACCCAGCCATACTGGATGTGTCCCCACAGCCCACATTAATGTGAGCACCTTATGCACTGCAGCTGAAGGAACACAAGGAAACCGCAGCCATCAGAAAAATAATTCTCTGTGGGCCTTCCATGCTATAATGAAGGTGGGAGAAATACACGTTACTCTCTCTTGTGATAACCTGAGATTCTAAATGGTGTCAATATTAACATATCAAGCACTTTTTATAACCTGAGATTCTAAATGGTGTCAATATTAACATATCAAGCACTTTTTGTGTCACTTTGGGTTTGAAGATAGCAGGCAAGCTCTGGTCATGTCCATAAGATAGATGTCCATAGATAGATGCTCTTACCTTCTAAAATAAGATGACAGATTTCAAAATATCCATGGAAAATTAATCACTTGTGCGGTAGTTGACTTTGTCTGAATGCCAGGTGGCCACCAAACCATGCTATCACTCCCCTCTCTACTGGGCAGGAAAGAGAAAATATTATGGAACGTTCATATGTTGAGATAAGATCAGGGAGAGATCACTCAACAATTACTATAACAGAAAAAAACAGATTTGACTTGATTCAACTTAAATTCAATTTATTGCAAACCAGTCAGAGTAGAATAAAGAGAAACAAGAACAAATCTTAAAACATTTCCCCCTGCCCCTCCCTTCTTCACTGCTCATTTTCTCTACTTTTCCTCCTCCCCTCCCAGTGATGAAGGGGGATGTGGGATGGAGAATGCAGGCTCCAGCATGGGGTTCCATGTGCTACAGGTGCATCTCTGCTCCACTGTGGACCCCCATGCAGGGGCACAGCTGCCTCACCATGGCTGCATCATGGGCTGCAGAGGAATTAATCTCTGCTCAACCTGGAGCACATTTTCTTCCTCTCTCTTCATTGACCTTGAGGTATGCAGGATTGTTGCTCTCACATATTCTCACTCCTCTCTCCTTCTACTGTTCTGCAGCAGATTTTCCTCCTGAACTATGTTATCCTAGAGGCATTACCACCCTTACTAATGGGTTCTGCCAGCAGCAGATCCCACTTGGAGCCCCCTGGGATTGGCTCTGTCAGACATGGGGGAAGCTTCTGGGGGCTTCTCACAGAAGGCTTCTTCCCTCACTACCAAAACCTTCCTATGCAAACCCAATCCACAATTGCTTGTAATATCTCCAGAAACATGCAAATGTAGTGCATGGAAGCATGGTCACTGACCCAGGCCAAAAATGTGCCAAAAACACTTGCAAGTGATGAAAAAATTATGGTGCTTGGCCTCTGATTGTGTTAAACTGAATTTAATCCTCACATTACTGTTTAAAACAGTGCAGCCATACATGGTAAGGGAAAGGTTGCACCATTATTTCAGTTACTACTTAGGACAAGATAAGAATTAGAAAAATTAAAATTTCAAAAATCTATGCAGAAAAGCAGGAAGAAAAATAATTTCAGTGTTGGGAGGTGTTCACAATGCTGTGTTTTCAAATTTCCACAAAAGTGACAGATTTTGAAATGAATGCAATAATTTGAAAGTCAACATACATAATATGTCTGATAGATACAAGAAGCATGGCTGTATTGTTATTGTTATATAGCAATAAGCATTGATGATGATGCAGCAGTGACAGGTTATCAGGAGAAAGTAATTAAAAAAACTTGTGAAAAAAGCAGAGGAATGGTAAGTGCCAGGAAAACAGATGATGAGGGAGGGAGGGANAGGAAGGAAGGAAGGAAGGAAGGAAGGAAGGAAGGAAGGGTTTATATAAGTAGTTTATAAGACAGGACAGTACTGCAGTGGAGCAGGTTACCCTGAGAGTTAAGGGCTGTCTCCATCTTTGGAAATTTTTGTAATCCAGCTAGACTGAGCCTTAAGCAGCCTTAGAGCTGTCTCTTCTTTGAGCATGAGGTTGAGCCTGTGCCTCCTGAGGTCCCTTCCAAACTCAATTGTGTTATGATGCCAGATCCCAGCATTAGCAAGAATAGCTTGGACACAAATGTAGGATGGGTGCAGTTCCACTGATACAGAAGTTACTTATAAATACTGTATCCTTTATGGAAATAGCTATGCCTGCCCTAATCATCATCTGATAAATATAACTTCATCCATACCCACACTGGGACAGCTACTCATTATTTCTAGGACAGTTACTACAGTCCATCTTTCCAATTAAAAGAAACCCTATACAGCTGAGGAACAAAAACCCCAGCACCATCACTCTCCTGTAAAGAAGCAATTTACTAAAATACCATCATCATCCATCAGCTACTAATCTTTAAATAGCAATAATTACTAAATGTTCTTGTACCTACTAAACTAGGCAAAGACAGGATATAAACACATTGGTAAATCACCTAAGCAATAAATTACAATGTGTGCCTTGCAGCTTGAGTAAATACTGTTGACTTGGAGTTCACAGTGAGAACACAGAGTTGCACAAAGTTACGTTGCCTGAAGTAGGAAAGCAGGTCTCTTATACTAAAACATCATTTTTCAGGGAGAGAAATATCTGTTTATAGATTTATTTGAACTGTCTTTAGGAACATAAAGAGAGACACATAATTTAAATACAGGTTATATCTGGAAAATTTCAAAAAAGAATATTTAGACCTGGGGATTAATGAGTGAAAGTGCTCTATCCAACATCAAAATCTAGTGTTATACCACTCTTTTCTGTGCTTGGATTTAATCCATTAACCTCTACTCTTGAAGCCCAAACATCTGACCATTTTTTCATGTGTCTGGTCATTCACTCATCTGGGCTGGAGGGCTGTGACAATATTTTGGAAGACAATGTTAAAGGCATACCTTTAGATTGCTCTAAAACTTGAAAGACATACAGTGTATAAAGATATGAAAGTTTGTTTATCAAGACATGAAGTCAATGAAAATGGTTAGGTAATTTTTAAGAAGATAGTTCCAGTGCTATTGTATGCAGCTGTTTCAAAGTAAGCCATAAGACATTTTGGTTTATTTATTCATTCATTCATGCCTTTTATTTTAGTTTCATTCGTATTTGCCTCATGCTACAAATTATAAAAGAAAAAGTGCTGTCTGTGTGCTGCACATAGCATACGCACCAAAGGGTTATGTTACCTGTTACCAACAAATTCTTTTTTAGACTTTTGGGGTACATTGCTGCTCATTCCTTATTCAAATACTTTTGAAGAATGATCATACTGTCATATTTTACCATGTCACTTTCCTCTATGAATCCCACAGTCTGCTTCTCATTGAGAATTAATTGCATTTAGTATTTAGTATATATTTTTGTTTGCTTTTTCTGTTGGTTTGTTTGCTTTTTTATTTACAAACATCTATACTGTGTTCTTTGATGAACTATCATGTCACAGTCATCAAACCACTATGCTGCAACAATGGAAACACTCTACAGACAAACAGGCAGCAAAAATTAATTTTAAATGAAAAAAACTTAGAAAAAAATAGCCATCTGCCAGCAGGAAAGCTTCAAAAATTTAGTACATACCTGTATGAGTCAGATGTACTCAAATACTCAACATCCCTCAAGTGTTATTTATTTCAACCACGACTTTTTATTTAGCATTTCAGTAGATTCTGCCTGGCAACTAAGTATCAGAATTTTATAGGTTTTTAATCCAAGGCACGTCCAAGCATTGTTTTGGCTACACATGCCATGAACTTGGACTTCTCAGAGGTACTGGCTGGGGGTATCCTGGGTTAACTCCTTGAAGATGCATGACAACATGAGCAAGTGAAGGCAAATCTGAGTTCCTTTGACTCTAAGGTAGTCAGGATGTGAACCAGCTTCTGTTTAGGAGAAACATTACCATCTTCAGGTCAAACTGGGCAACTCAGTTTGCCCAGAGAAGTTTTAGAGAAGATGTGGATGCCTCATCCCTGGAAGAGTTCAAGGCCACTGGATGGGGCTTTGAGCAACCTGGTCTAGTGGAAAATGCCCCTGCCCACGGCAGGAAGTTGGAACTAGATGATCTCAAAGTTCCTTCCAACCCAAACAATTCTATGATTCTGTTATTGGTACAATCTTTAAAAATCAGGGTATATGATCTCAAAATCTGTGTCTGCTGGGTTGTCTGGAGACTAAGATGGGTTGTGGCTGGCCAGCCCTGGTCACAGTATATGTGCTTGCTGATTGTTTTGCAGTCTGTAGGCAGTCCAAAATCTCATGACCACTCAACAGTGTTGCCAGGTTTTGCACAATCCATTACAAAAAATTTGTGAGTGAATCCTGGTCCTGGACATAAGAAACATCCCAGCTTAAGGATTTTATAAACTCTATTTTGATCTGTGCTTTCCTTCTTCTTTAGCTATAATCCCTGAATGAGCAGAGGTGGCAGCACCATCTGTTTCCCAGGAAGGGCAGAAAGTGGTGGCTGGGTCATGGGGAGTATTTAACTTTTCCTGAACTCATCAATAAATGGATAACAGAAAGGAAAATAATTATCATTAACACCCAAATCCCACCACCATTCTTGTGTGAAAGGAGGCTCTAATCTTAACAGTGGCCTGGGCCCCAGAACTGGATCCTTCATGGAGGTGGAGGTCCTTACCTCATTTTGGCCTGGTTTTAACTAGGACTGTCCCAGGCTCCTAGCCCAGCAATCACTTTTAATAAAGAGCCCGGGTATTGCCACCTTGTTCTGGATATAAAGTATTTTAATGACACGGAACAGTCACCTCCCTGCCAGGGAGCACTCCCTGCCCTCTTTTATTTACTGGTACAGCTGTGAATTCAATGAGCTAATAATGAGTAATGGTGTAATTTTGTCCTGGGAAGAGAAATAAAAGGAAGTATTGGATGATAAAAAAAAGAAAGCTCAATGTTGAAAGCCATGGGAACTGGCTGGAGAGTAGCAAATGAAGCTCATAAAATTATTTCTCTATTTAGACCACAAAGTTTTTGAAGCATGATCTGAGAAATAAATAATTAATGTTTTAAAGGAAAATCTTTTAAAAAAGAAATCAAGAAAAACTGTTTTAAAGGCACAGGGTTTTTGATGTAAACAGAGATCCCAAGGACTGGAGCAGCGGAACCAGAGATCTGAGAAATAAATAACAATAATTAATGTTTTAAAGGAAAATCTTTTAAAAAAGAAATCAAGAAAAACTGTTTTAAAGGCACAGGGTTTTTGATGTAAACAGAGATCCCAAGGACTGGAGCAGCAGAACCAGAAACAATATAAGCTCATTTCTGAAAGCCAGACATAAAGGTAGGACTTGCAGTGCCTCAGTCTGTTGCCTGGATTTGAGACAGAAAGGCTTCTCTCAGTAGGGAATATGCTCTGTAGTGTATTGTGTCCAGGGTCCTGTCTTCATATCTCAATACTACTGAAATTTCTTCTGAGGCAAATTCTGTACAAAGTTTGCTATCCCAAAATCAAGAAAATGCATTGTTCCAAACAGTAGGAATTAGTCTGCGTTCTTTAAGGCACTAAATAGGAAAATGAACAAAACAGTAGATTAGAAATGAAAGCTTCATGAATGACAGACAGCACTGATCTGGTGGTATATTGCCTCTGTGTTTCACACCGTTTTGTAGCATTATTCAGCCATTTTCTGAGAAAAACTGTGCCTCTAGTTACCAGCATCTCCCCCTCACTTTGCTCTCTTCTTTGAAACGAATGCTATTGATCAGTAGAAGTCTTTCCTGAAACTGGAAGAAAGGTATGAGCCTATTAAAACTATCATATTAAGGTTGACTATGACTGGAAAGGAGAATTGATTCATACTAGATTTATATCTGTTAGCTTTTTGTAGCAATTCCCTATTTGTAATTTTTCATTACACACTTTCAGAAGCTATTTTTTCTTCTTTTTATTTCTTTCTGTGGATTTTACTTTTGATATCCTGAAAGAAAGATCATTATTTTTCCTATTTCTATTCTAAACATTGTCTTGTACATATGAATTTGTAACCAACTAAATCTTGCAAATTATTTTTTTTCCCCAGAGGAACCTGAGTCAGCTGTGTCCAGATTGGTTTGTTAGCTAGGTTTAAAATTACTGCAGAACATATAAGTTTGTGGATGTATGTGTCTTCATATCAACATATAAATCTTCAGTCAGGTCAGATTTCTTTATGAATATGAACAATGGCTGTCTCTGCTTAAAAGACTAAAAGGAAAAGAAAGTGAAGGAAGGAGACTGTTTTGAAAATTATTTCCAGATGAGTGCCACAGTTAAAGGGAACAGGCTGAAATAAATCAGAACTTCTGACTGTTCAGACTTGGTGCATCAGAACTTCTGACTGTTCAGGCCATTCAGAGATGGTGCTCTACCAGTTGCCATTTAAGTGCCCAAACAATGGTTCAGTGCAGAAGAAAAAATGTTTCGAGTCTGGAGCCAGCTGTTCAAGAAACTCAGCCCTTTTCAGTACTACACCTTTTTGTCAGCTAAGAGAAGTCAACTGGTATATATACTTAGATTTCTGTTTTAAAAGGGGGATTTCTAAAATACCGCTTTGGAAAGAGTTGATTCCAAAGTTGCTGTTGCTTTTAATGAGAATAAAGGAAGGCTTATACTGTATCAGACCAGTCAGGTCTTCTAGAATAGATCTCTATAGTAACCATTCATATATATTTGGGTGTTTCTCTAACACAGCAGAGTGAGTTACTAATGTTGTCTATATTTCTTGCTTCGTCTTCAGCTCTATTTGAACCCTGAGGGCTCAGCACTGTGTCTGAACAAATATTTTACAATGATTATTTTCTAAAACAAATGTATCTTTGAGTTGCCTGAAGTTAATATTGAATTTAAACTGAGTTAGAAGAAAGAACAGTGTTTGGGAACATGAAACAAGCCAACTCAGGCTACAGTCATGAGCAGATCAGGCATGATTTGTAAAAGATAAGGCAAGTATCTCCTGCTTCTGAACATCTGAAAAATTTCTTAACCAATGGGCTCAAAATTACCTTTGTGGTGAAAGAAGCAAAGGTAATTTGGTCACGCAAATTTGGTCCTGAATTTTCCTCCTTTCTCCTGCTTGGGGAAAAAACCAAAAGTTCTTTTAAAAGTCTAAAAATGACAGTGCAATGTTTTGTTTCACTTCTTAGTTCATCTGTGAAATGAAACCATCTATAAAATTCAACAAACCAGCAAATAAAACACATGTACACTGTTGTTTATCTTTGAATGTAATGAAATATAAGCATTCTCACAATGTGATTTCCTGAATGTTTGATTTGGACTATGCATGTAGTCATTGCTGAACTGGAGTCTATTTGAAGCAGTTTTGATTTTAAAAAATGTATTTCAAGCGCTTTATTTCAAAAGTGAAATTAAGTTATACTTAATAACTGTAAGGATTGGAACTCTTATTTCTTTAATTTATTTTTTTTTAAATTGTTCTGACTCCTGATCTCAAACCCAATTATAAAACAATTTATCAAATAGGTATTTGGTATATCATGCCCAATGAAGTATAGATACTTTCCAGTGCAACTTTTGAGTTTCTGAATCTGAACTAATTTTTCTTCTCACACTTTTTTCTCTTTTAAATTGCTATTTTACATTAGAATACAATCAAGTTCTTTAACCTTTCCTCTTAATTTCATCAAAATGCTAATGAGCTTGTTTTGTTCACTTTTTAAAGAAAATTGAACTGCATCTTGAGGAACAGTCTAATGATGGATATAAATTTCACAACCTTTTTAAGCTCAGTGTAATTCCCCTAAAAATATGTTAAATCAAACAATGGAGAATTTTCTTTACCTGATATTTCAATAATAATAATAATAATAATAATAATAATAGTAATAATAATAGTTAGAATAAAACTCCACAATGCAATAACATTTAATTTATTTTAATGACTATGGTTAAATGTGAATATCTAACTGGAGAAGGTTCAGAGAGATGCCAGAAGAGCAAGCTTGATCCTTTGCAAGTTTATGTTCCTATGGAGAGTTTAATAAATATCCTTCTCATGAATCACACAATTTTTGAGAAGATCAAAGAGAAAAGAAAGAAAAAAACAATTAAAATAATAATTATAAAAAAGACATGCATGGCTGAAGAAATTACTTAACCTTAAATTATTTAACATTTAGATGGTTTTAGTCCATAATTTTAGCAGGAATACAATGCTATCCCTTACCGAGCTCTGGGTTCTTAAAGACAATTATGTTCAAATGTCTAAACCCTGGTCCTGAGCTTGTACTCTGGTCTTCCAAGGCAAGTACAGAAAACTGAGGAATCGGAGGCAACCTCATGCAGGTGGACACTGGTTACAGGTCAGTCAGACTATAACCAGGCAGAATATCATCTCTAAAAATTGTATCAACTGATCTGCCAGAAGAACATCATTGTTCCATGACCCGTAAACAGAAGATCCTATAATTGCATTTAAAAAATGTTACACATTGCAGCCTTCTCATGCAGACAAAACAGTGGTGAATGCATGATGGTGGTTGAAGATACTTAATTAAAACAAAACCAGACTAGTGCTGAAGTAAGTAATAGTTATTTAGCAGTAAGCATCTGGCATTAATGTGTAGGTTCACTGCCATGCAATAACACTGTGGATATCTGTAAATCTCTTTCAGTGCTTTTCTAAAGTAACCCTAAGGTCTATAAATGATACAGATGAATAAGGATATTTAGGATATGTCCCACTGCTTAAGCTGCCTAATATGTGAGGACATAAAGGATCGCATGCTGTGTAAAAGTATCTTCTGCATGTAGGCAGGACTGATCCCACAGCTCATCCTTCAGCTACCTCCTGGGTTGTTTTGTAGGTGCCTCAGCCCTGGAGATCCTGTGTGCCATTGGAGGGACACACGTGACAACAGCCAGCCTTGGTCTCAGGAAAGAACCCAACAACCTGCCCTTGAGGCATCCTCAGCAGTCAGCCTCAAGAGATGGGTCTCTAGATGTTGATGCTTGTATATATATTTTTTTAATGATATTTTTATTTTAAATATTCCCAAGCAATCAATTTAATTTTAAATGTTACTTCAAATAAAACTGGAGGTTCTGTTTTATACACACACATTTTCTTTTCATTTCACCAAACATTCAGTTGGTGTTCATGTTTGACTTACTGAAGATATACTTTGGGGTTCTGTTGTTTTGTAGGGTATTTTATTCATCAACAAACCAAAATCCTAGTTATATGGACATTTCTTTTAAAATAACTGGGCCGTATGTAAATTGTTTCTTACTGCTTGACAGCTAATGATACATTTCAGTATAAAACCATGAAGATTTATTACCATTCTGAACAAAATCTTTATTTTCTGTCTAATATAATAGTGGGTGTTCCCATTATCCATGTAAATGGCTAGTTGTTTTAAAGCTTACCAAGCTCTTGAACTCAGTAATGTATTAAGGCAATGACTTCTACCAGTTAAACAGATTTCCACTGTGAAAAACAGATGTCTTGTCATGAGTTGCAAACCTGTTTCCACAAATTTACTTTAATTTCACATTTAAAGGCATAAACTAAAGTCATTGAGTTTGCTGCTTCATTTAATATTCCTGCAGCATTATGTAGATCTCTCCAAGAATGTATTAATATCCTTTTAACCTTTCTTTATAATAGAAAAAAAATGCTTTTTTTTAAAAAAAAAAAGGGTAATTAAAGCAGATTAGTCACAAATAAACTTTGGGATGAAACCACAGGGAAAAGTTCTATCGGAGCTTTCATATTTCTAAGAATTATCAAGGACAAGGCCTGAGGTAGAGATAAAGGGTTGGAATTCATGACTACTTTAGCCAGGATTCAGAAAGTTGGAAGAGAAGAAAAATATCAAGACTTTCAATAACCCATGTGCCATTTGCTAGACCTTGATGGTGAGGCCCTCTGTGGTTCACAAGAAAAGTAAGAGTTTCTTCATTCTCCAGTGAATCTGACTGCATGTATGAGGCATTGAGATTGAAAGCTTTCAAGAGCAGATCAATCTCTAGACCCACCCCTGTGTCAAAGTGGTTGAATTTAATTTGCTTATAGCCCAGTGAATTGAGTTTTGACTTCCTGACCTCTTTTGGTTTCACATCCAATGTCAAGCCCAGACGACACTGCTGCTGGTATGGTTATTTTCTTGATATACCTCAATAACATGAGTCCCTTCAAAGGACTTCTAAAATGACAGTTCTCATAACCTAACAGGAAAGAACTTGCAACTACAGCAATATCTGATCGTTGGTATTCAAACAGAACTCTCCTATTTTTGAGAGATGGCATTAATAGATAAGAGCCATGGGGAAGAAAATTGGTTTGTCCAGTTTTATGGCTAAAGAAGTATTCTCAGAATTAGTAAATGAGGGAATTCTTTCCATTTGATTCTCATAAGTACTCAGTATATTATCAAACAGGCTTATACAAATATGCCTATATGCCTAAAGTAAAATAAGCAGTGAGAGAGGCCATTTTCTGCCTCTGAAGCTGGCTTTTAGTCTGCCTCTGTGCCCATGAATTGTTTGGGAGACTTGACCTGAGGCAGGAGCAGTAAAGGATTGCTCTGACAGTGGGTTGTCCCTTATGCTGCTTAATCTGCTGGTACGTGCATAGAGCACAGGGACACTGGTGCCAGTGTCCACAAGCAATTCATTGACATTTGTGTGGCACTCCTTCTAGGCTAAAATATCTGTGTAGACATCATGCTGATACAGCTGGATTGCTCTTCTTGGTCTAGACCTATTTCTACTATTTCAATCCCTCACTAATAAAAGGGGTAGGAAGGAAAGGGTACTTCCCTTGTCAATGCTACCTTAAATCATAAACCATAGTAGAAATTGTTCTGTGTTTCTTTCTTTGCACTTGAGAGATGCTAGTGTTTAGACCACAGCTGGGTGTTTTAGGATCATCTGTTGCCGTAGCAGTCTGGCTGATTTTAAATAAGAAGGGCAACTGAATACTTTTTACTTTGACCTGAAAAACACCTTTTTCATGAATCATAGAATCATATAGGTTGAAAAGGAGCTCTAATGTCATTGAGTCCAGCTATTAACCAAGCAAATCTGTGTAACTTGAGTGTGATATAGAAGCAGCTCATTTCTGAGTCTGGGATGTACCTAACTTAATTTCTGAATACTTTGAAGTAATTCATCATAGTCAGCAGGAAGTAATCATCCTGCAGGAAGTCCATAATGTTGTGAACATTCATGGGATTTAAACTCAACCTAGTTTTCCTATCATGGAGCAGCATGACATCAAGATAAGAAAAAATTGCTCACATTTTGCCCATAAAATAATTAGTTCAGTCACATAATTACTGCTAGTGCTATGTGCTGATCCTGCCATCACATGCTTTGCCCTGCTCTCAAACCAGTAAAACCTAATATAGAGCAAATTATCTCAGTACATTATCTGCTTGAGGGCCCCACTATGGCTTTTGAAGACAGACTGAGGACATACGTGTGCCTTCATTCATTATAAATGTCTCTAGCACCTCAACAGAAGACTACCAACCATACCTTGGCCAAAAAATATGACACTACTGTGCTAAGCTGGAAACACTGGTTGCAGCTCATAAGTATATTTATTTCCACAACTGTAGTTAAACCACTAGAGTAATAGCAACAACATGAACATCAAAATCATAACTTCGAAAGCTGGAAAAACAAAAAGATTTATGGTCATTATTAACAGTCTTTGTCTAACGTTGTGTCTTATATGCTGAAATTCTATACTATTTATAGCTCATGCTGTGAGAGGTGAAGCAATGTATTCCTTTGACAGACCTGTACTTCAAGTATATTTATGGAGTGGGTTTATATTAATATGAGAAGTCACATAGAAGTGTCTACATTTCACATGAGATGAAACCAAGATGAAAAAGACTAACGAACCCCTGTTTTTTAGGAGTACATCTTGAACCACCCTCCCCCCCTATTGATGGAACACCATGAGGTTCCCAGGGCATGTTGAATTGCAGCATGCTCATGTCTGTAGAAGAGAGCTCAAAAGCCTTCAAAAACCAAAGTGACTGTGCAAATGACCATGTGTCCTGAATAAGATAACTTTCCTAAAGACAGGCTAACAAATTAGGTTTCAGCTTTATACTTTATATCTCAAATTATGTGATGAATGATATCCTTAATTTAGTTGCCTATGTCACCAAACAACATTATGGAATTTCTACTAAATGACAATCATGTTTTATTCAATTTCTATAATAAACTGACCAATCCTTGTAGAGTCATGCTTTCCCCTCTCCCTAACTCTTTCTGAGACAACCATCCATTCTCTAAACTGAATGGTGAAAGGGTCCTTCACTACCTGAATAATTAAATGCTGTAAAATGGCACTCATGAAAGAAATTAGACTAATAAAGACGTTTCTTTTTTATCTGTGGCTCTAAACATCCATCCAGAATCTGCTAAGTGGAAAATATTTCTCTTTTAAAAATACACCTGTACCAGGATTTTATTTTAAGATTAATACTTTTCATCCTGGGTATGTTACACAAGTTGCATCACATTAAAATCTAGTTTTATAGTACAAGCAGTCAGGCTTGAAAAATTTTTTCTTATTTATTTGTTCACTGAAAAGCAATCAAATATGTGAAATGAGTACTTTCATTGATTTCATATATTCACATATACTTTCACGTGGATCTTGTAGCAGGAAATATACTGATAGGGAAAAATGCGCTGAAGAAAGAAGAAAGCTGTTTTAGAAGAACTGTTTGTTGTGTGGGCAAACTGACCTCAAAAGTACCCTATAACACAATTTCTGTCTATAATGTTATAACTGAATAATCCCTACTGTGTTATTCATTTATTTCAAAATGTGCTGACAGCCACTGCTGGAGTACCTGAAAGTACCAGCCAGGCATGGCTCCCAATATTGTGAGCAGCACACAAATTGAAAGGGTAACCCTGTGTCCCAGAGGGTTTGCACTCTGGTTTTCAAGGAACTTAACTGGCAGAGGGATGGGTAAGTGGCATATGAAAGAACCACTAGTAGGATAATATACTTAAGATGGAAGCTGGTATAAACTTCACAATGGAGTTTTGCAGAGCAGTCTTAAAAACTCTCTCTTATATCTGAGCTTCCTATCTCTGTCTCTGATGGCTATTTATTTTTGTTTGCTGGCAGCTTTGCCCAATAATAAATATAGAAAGATACTGTCCAAGGCAGCATCAGAGATTTTGTGAAACTGGTTTGAAACTACATGAGTATCAGCAATAAGAAATAAAAAGCTGTGTATTCTTAGAGAAAGAACATAACCTTTGGGAGAGAGACTGGCTGCCATTTTGATATAAGAAATGTGAGGTCTGCTTCGACATGAAAATTTACTCAAACTTAACACATTTATAAACATTAAAACCACTTTTTTTTTGAAAATATATGACTGAGAAATTTTGCTAGAAACTTCTGAAATGTAATTTCATTTGCTACTAAATGTAATTGAACAAAAAAAATTGAATTTAGGTTTTCTTTTCTAAATCGGTTATAAAAAGCAAATAATAATCTTCAGCCACTTAATGAAAATTTTGTTGCTTTAATATTATTCTAACATAGATTTTTTTGACCTGTTAATGGCAATGTTTTTTAGATAGATATAACTACTTATATTTTTCTGAACATCATAATCAATACATATATCTTTTAAGTATAACTCTAAACCTTATTTTTACTACAAAACTAGCTGTTGAGATCTAAAATTCAGAATGAGCAAACGTTCATAGATAATAAGCATTTAAAATGTATTATGCATAATTATTAGATCCTTTTTCCATTTGCCCTTCTGCTTCCTGCCTTCTCTGTTGCCCACCAGTGAGTTATACATTTAAGAGGAGGAAAGACATCTATTGACTGCACAGTTGAATTCAGTTAATGTGCCTCACTTTAGCAGGACAATGCATGTAACACAGCAGGCTTAATTTGCTGTCCATCTCTAGCTATGAATATTGCCACCAAATGTCGGCAGTCAAGTGGTTTTCATTACACTCAAATTCTGTGGTGTGGAATTCTCTGCAAAATTTAATGACCCAAGTTCTTATTTGAAAAAGTACTCTTTTGCAATGGCATTCTATTGAACACCATGTGCAAGTGAAGTATATAAAAAAGTAGATCCACTTAAAAAAAAGAAAATGCTGCCTGTCACAGTATCTGAAACAGAGTGTAACCTGTGAAACACTTTTCTAAAGCAGCAGTAAAGGAGCAACTTACTAGCTTTTGTATATAAATTTATATATTCCCTGAGAATGGTTTCTAATTGATTGCCAAGTCCATGAGAACACTTCAGTGCATTATTTTCTGGAAGCAGAAAGCGTGGCTGTGGCTTTGAGAGGTGAATTCTGCTGAATGTATGAGGTTATTGTTATGTTTAAAGTCAAAAGACAAATTCAGCAAGGGAACATTTTTCTTAAAATAGTTGCCACAGTAATAAGAGCCCTGTTTTATGGTTGGTTTAGCAAAGGTGCAGCACACAAAAAACCTCTGCTCTATTCAATACCTTGTTCTCATTATACTTGTTGCTGGTAGCACTAATCATTCCTCTGTTTTCAAACTGAACATTGACATTGTAAATTCACTGTTGAGAAGAGGAAAAAAAGAATTTACCAATTTTTCATTTGTATAAACCTGTTGGGATCATGTATTAAGAGATCAAGGTTGCAGCACATCCATTAACACATGTAATTTTCCTAATTATTTATAACATTCTTCAAGTTGAAGCTCTTTCCTGTGATCAGTTCTTTTGCAGCTTTAGTAAGAGCTGGGAAGAGGAGGATGTGTTCTGGTCCATGATGCAGTTTACAGTGCACAACAAAGTAGGTGCCCTTTTGGCTTGAACAGAGCTACTCACAGAGTAGGTAGGCTTATACAGGGTCTTACAGAAAAACTCAACCTTCCTTAAAACATACGGGTGTAGGAAAAGAAAATAGACAATTATGTTTTCAGAGGATAGTTAGACTCTTTACATTTCAGAACATATAATTATTTGATGTACTGTTGATATTACTAAGTAAATCAGTAACCAGTTCCCATATCTGAAGGGGTAGAAAATAACTTCACCAGACTTCTTTGTTCCTGCTAGAAAAAGGCCATAGCTTTAATGGTAAATTGAAGTATTCCTGGATGTGTGGCCTACTTAAAGAGGTATCTTAACCTCTGAAAGCACCAGCATTTAAATCACAAGCTGGGAAAATTACCTGACCTCTCAACACCTGACCCTTGCAAGGAGCTATTATTTAAAACCAAAATCGTAGTAAACACCAAGACATTCCAGCTCCCAGACTTGCACTAGTGCCCTGGCATTTTTCTGGCTACCAGTGAAGTTGTAGCGTGATTCTTCTTGGGACTGTCTATGAGAAGAAAACTTAAAGGTCTCCAGGGAAGGAAAAAAGTCTATTTGGAACAAAGTAGTTTACTCCAAAAACCTCTCAAAATATACACAACAATTTCAAATGTGTTCTGATGCAAGCATGTGTAATCCTGCACTTTAAATTTAGCAAGCAACTGGGCCATAAACACGAAGTAAAATGTCAATAAGAGATTTCAACAAATTTTGAGATGTTGCTATTATAGGCAAACTGCAAGCATATCTAATCCTTTCTGAATTCAGTGAAGTCAAATGGAAAGCAATACATGTAATTATAGGAAAGAAAGATCACTTTAAGGACACTGGTTTTTACAGAAGTGTTAACTAATATCTGCAAACTATAATTGATGGTTATGAAAATGACAAAGATGATGCTGCTGCTGATGATATTGATGAAGAAGAAATTAATAATAAAAACCACTTCATTATGTAGAAAGCTGTATCCCAGGCATAATGCCAACATCAAGGTGAAATAACTACAATGCATTAAAAACCCCCCTCAGATCTGACTGACTTCTAGCTTTTTATCAGTAAAATGTTGACCAAGAAAGTTCGTTTTACTCCTCATTTGGATGGCAAGACCTATGAAAAATGTAGCATTTAACAAAACCATTTGAAGTACTGCAATCTAAGGACGGTGTCTCTAATGGTACCAGCACCGTGAACAACATCATTAAAAACTGTTTGCCTCCTGTGGTCATTGTTCCCACATTTATGTGAGCCCCATTAAGCCTGAGGTCAAATTTAAACTGAGAATTTGGAGACAAACTTCCTGAGTTAAAACATAATCAAATTTCCTTGGGATTATTCCAAAGAGAGAAATGGAGACACATTTTACCTTTTACTATTGTCATTACAGAAAGAGTAAATATCCTGGAAGGAAAAGAAAGAAGGAGGGGGGGAAGTAGGGTGATGATAAGGAATGATTTAACAGTGTCTTATATTAAATGCTGACAATGTAGTCATAGAAGTATTAAACCAACGCCAATATTATTGCTACCTGCATTTTTAACTCTAGTGGCTGAATTAGACTGTATGATTACTAACTAGCAGAAGATAAGAATCTGGCAGCTGCTACTCAATTTTACTTGACAGCATTCAGTATCAAATAACATTCTTTTTTCTATTATTTTTTAATATCGCCAGAAAAAAAAAATAACTTGCTGTTGGCAAATAATAGAAAAGGATTAGAAAAGCACTTTTTTCCCCAGTTTCTCAGTTCAGTCTGTATCACAAAAGGGAATTTGGGGAAAAAAAAAAAAGAAAACCAGTCATGGTTAGTTAAACTCCTGTAAGAAACAATTCAAATGAAGAACAAAAATTCAGCAATTTATGGATAGCCATTATTACATATCAAAATTGTTATTACTCAAAAGGAAAAACATCCCCTAGAGATTAAAGTGACAAAACCTTCCCTTCTTAAATTAAGTATTGTTTATATTACATATAATTCAGAAAGTAAAACTCAGCCTCAAAGTAAAGCACATTCATTGTTTCAAACTCACATCCATTAATTCAATGCTACTTAGAGGATGAGTCTAAAATATGTGGTGAAGTAACCACAGACCAGTAATTCATAAATTTATGATCATCTTTTTTCTGGAGATGAGAAAACTTTTACAAAATTAGATGTGGCTTTTTTCTTTTTTTTTTTGGGGGTAGAAATGAATATTTAAATAACTGTTTCCAGATACAGTCTTGAGCCCCTGTGGGACTAAAAATTTCTAATTAAGTCTATGTAGCTCTTAGACAAATTATTACAGTGTCCTTTTTACTATTTTCTATGCAGAAATGTAGGCCAGTCAGCATTGCCCAAACTTCTGTCTCAAATAAAGCACACTCTGTTCCACTTCTGACAACAGTGTGTGTGCTCCATTAATGGGGTGCTTGCTTGCTCAAGCAGCTCTGTATTAAGCAGGAGTATAGTTACATCTAACAGCAATCTATGTTGTTGAAAGGAGGTTGTTAATTGTAGAAATGCACTGAGGGATATTTAAAATTAAAAAAAAAAACACTAGATATAGCTGTTGAAATGACTCTAAGACAGGATTCTAGGATCTTATTAGACCAGTTCTGACTTTTCTCTGAACAGTTTGGAAAGGGCAATTGCTTCATATGGACTGCATTAAGATAATTCTAATTTTTTCACAGAAATAATTGAAAAGAAAAAAATGTGGGTAAAAGCTGGCATGTAATTCATGCACAGTGGAATAGTTAGTCACAACTTCAGTTGCTACTGGTAGCAAAACTATCCTTATCCAGATTTGCACTAAGCACTGTGAAAATGAATGGGAGAAAAAGCTTTTGTTGGGGCACATCCCTAGGGCAGAGAAGGGAATCCCAGCTCCATAAACACACTTGGCTGTTCACAGGTGGTTGTTGCTCCTGCTCCCTTCCTGGACACTGCACACACAGTACTGAGTTATTCAAACCATGCATGAAAGCCACCTCTTGGCAGTGGACGATGTTTTGTTCTTCCTTTTATTGATTTTTTCAACGGAGTGGCTGGTACTACTCTTTCCTGCTTTTTTATAGGGAGCATGCTCTTCCTGTACTACCACTCTCCTGAGCTTCAGCTTCTGCATCCTTCCAGCTTCACCACCCCCAGAGTTCATTCAGGGATAACCCCATCGTCATCCACAGGATCTCCTGTTAGCTCCCACACCACATGGATCTCCAATCCCATGCACACAACATCCTCCTCTACTCTGCACAGATCAATGCTCACTGCCAGGGCAGCTGTATGCTCACTAGAACAGCTCTGACAGCATTTTGGGATCAGCAGGCACCAGTATTCTCACACTGTCTCACTACTGTAGTGTCTTATTAGTTGTGGAATCACAGCAGATGTAGCACAGAAAGTTCAAGAAGTTGCAACAGGACTGGGTGGAATAATATTTAGTGGGGAAAACCTTAATTCATAATAAAGGAGTGAAAATGAGAATTTCCCCAGAACCCTTCTTGTACAAAGGGTAAAAGCATTGTGGGTATTTAGGTTAGCTGTGCAAAAGTCAGGGGCTGCATTGATAGTGCTTAGCCTCAGGAACATGTTCTGGGTGTGTAAATTCCAGAAAGCTGAGTATGTTTTGTGTAAAAATAGAAATGTGCCCATTTATGAGGTTTGAAATGACTAATTATGAGAATTCTGAAATGTTACTTTGCTCTTTCTGGGTGAAGAAATTAGAAATTCCTGATTTGCATAAGGCATTCATCATAACAAATACAGAGAACACAGAGAGAAACAGGTAGATTATATGTAGATAGGGCTGATAAGTACAGGGAGATAAACTTATAAGCCAATTTCTTTTTTTTTTTTTTTTTTTTTAACTACAGAGTAGTAGTGGGACCATAGGCAAAAAGCAAAACAAACAGACCACTGAACACCTGACCTGCAGTGCATGACCCAAAGCCTGATGACACAAGTAAACCTTTAGGTCATAAGTCTGTTTCTGTAAGTCCTTACCAGTGAATATTAGGAGACAAGATGGAAAGGTGTTGGCAACACCCCAGTGTTTTGGGTACTTCTGAGCAGCACTGGCACAGCACCGTCTCTCCAACATTCCTCCCCCATCAAGGGGCTGGGGGGGGGCGGGGGCAGGATCCTGGGAGGGGACACAACCAGGCCAGATGATCCAGGTTAACCAAAGGGATATTCCATACCATACAACATCAGCTTAGATATAAAAGTTAAGGAAAGGAGAAGAAACCAGGGACATTTTTTATTTTACAATGTTTGCCTTCCATAGCAACCAGTGTGTGCGCTGAAGCCCTGCTTTCTGGAAATTGGCTGAGCATCCCTCACTGGCGGGAGATACAGATTAAACTTTCTTTCCCTCTTGCTTATGTACATGCTAACTCAGTTTTTTTTTTTTGCTTTAGTAAAGTGTCTTAACCCATGAGATGTTTTCCATCTTGTTTTCTCTACCCTCTCTCTCTGGGAAGGGGAGTGAGAGATCAGCTTGGTGGGCACCTGGCATCCAGCCAACGTCACCCCACTACACTGCCTTTGCATATCTTGTTTGTTGTTGCTTTTATTTGAATGACATAGATATAGTGTGTATGTATATATATATGTATATATATAAAATCTGTGTATGTATGGCTATACTACATAGATAATAACAGATAATTCTAAAATAATTGACATATTAAAGCTTCGCAAGTGTTTAAGAGCATGCTAGTCCAAACCTTCCATCTTAGTAACTGAGAACAAGAAGAATGACAATAAGCTCTTAGAATTGAAATCTCAGACTATACAAGGCTATAAATTATAAAAATCATCATTATTATTATGAATTATATCTGAAAGCACATTCAAAGCCAGAAAGGAATTTAGTACAGGCATCAGCAGGATTGACAAAAATTTTTGTTCTGCATCCAATTAGAGTAAAAAAACCATAAGAGATGATGATCTTAACTTATTCCAGAATACTGGAAAGAAGATATCTTTTAAAATTAAGACTACTTCTAATTGTGAATAGTTGGCAAATAAAGACATCTATTTCATGAAAGAGCTTTACAATATTTTTATTACAGCTTGCCTGCAATATTTTTTATTTCTTCTGTTTTTCAGACCTGAAAACCTCTTTTGAATCTTCCCGGAAGCCACAAAAGGAATAGTACACCCGACTTAACTTCAGTAGGTAGTGTCTATTATTATCAAAGGATTATCCACATTACCCCACAATATTTAAATCAAACTAAATATCATAAATTTTAAGGCATTACATAAAAAAGCCATTTCTAGACCAGAAAGTTAGTTTGATGTTGACTGTTGTCAATGCTCTAGTCCAAATAATAGGTCCCTAGTCTGACAATAAAATGGCAACAGTAGGAAACTAAGAGTCACATCCTATTTATTTTCTATCCTAGAGTAACAAAGTCTTATTAGATTCTAGTTTGCCATTGCATTCTGACAAAAAGCATCTGAAATGAAGAATACTTGTGTTTTCAGTGTATAAAATTCAATAAAACAGAAGACATAAGATAAAATGATAATCTTTTTTATTTTTCATGATGTTGCTCGATGTAAGCAAAAGCTAGGAGCCACCTGATATTTTAAGTATGCAGCAAATTATGTCCCCAGATGTTTTCAGTGGCTGAATCACCATCATTTTGCAGTTGTATATTGAAAATCTATCATATTAACTGTTACTTTCTATTATTAAGATATGTAGATTAAGACATGTAGAAGAGCTCTGACAGAAATATTTTTTCCCCCTAAACTTGACCAATACAGGCCAAGTCTCCATACTGAGATTTCATTCCTTTGATGGAATATGTATACTGGTGAGAAGATTTGAACTTAACTAAAAACAGTATGCATATAACCTCATGCCACTGTCCTAGGTCTTCATTTGCACTTTCTTGCAGCATTTATAAAAGAGCTATATTGTCTTCAAAATTTCTTTTCCCACTCCAGACACACTACCAAAGAAAATACTAGAAATGACAGAAACAGAAGCTTTATAAGGTGCTACTTGGAGCTGTAATCAACCTGTTCCTAGTAACTTCAAGAAAGAGCTGGAAACTGCTTGCCATGGTGCCTGGAAGCTGTGCACTGCCAATCATCTCTCCTAAATTAATGCTGGAGTCATCCAACTTTCCAGCATGGAAGGCATACATCAGCAATACATTGTCATTAGGGTACAACAAAAATTTAGATCTCTAGGTATTTAGACTTGGTTACAGTTTGACAAAAAAAATAACCTGATTGACATTTGCAATGCATGTTATCTCACTCTATTAAAAAGAGCAAAAACTCTCTGCTTCCAAATAGGAAGCCTAAGCAATACTGCTTTTACAAAGATAAAGCCATGAAACAATTACATCATTCTACTAACAGGATCCTTTTCTTTTTAAAGAGAGCCTGTTTTAATAGAGAAATTTAATTGACGAAATATCTTCAATTCCACATGAAAATCTGGTAAAATTTTGAAATTATTCAGTTTGCACAGAATTGTTCTTAGATTTCTGCATAATTCCTAAGAAGTTTTGGCCATCTTTAGCACAGAGATTGCCCTCCCCTGTAAGCAAATACCTGTGAAACTCATTAAGTGAGTGTGCATCTGTCACATCTGTCTAGTATGCTAATTTTCATAATGGATGACAACTCACAGGTGCCTCTAGTTGTTTTGTATTAATTTATGTGATCCGAAGAGTGAACCTAAATTTTCCACCTTTGAAACTTTGCATAAAAAGCAAGAAGATTCTTATAGTTAAAGCAGTTAGTTGGTGACCTAGGCAGCAGAGAACTTGCATGGGAATACAATTCGCTGATTGTACTTAAGTCAGTGAAACTCAGAGAACAGTGCCAGCTACACATTTCTCATTTTCTAGCTGTCTAACTTGAGTCTGTAGGGTCTGATTTATTAAAGTGCAAATGCAGTCAACAGAAATTGTGCTTTGAATGTATAAAATGCAGTATAAACACTCTTCAAAATGAGATCCTACATTTTTTATACTGGACACTGAGAATTTCTAGAAACTCTTGAATTTGATCAGTCAAAGGTCAACAAACCTTATTTAATAGAGTAGGCATATTACTCTGTTTATTTTACAAGAACTTATGAAAATAAAAATTCACAGTTTTATGTGAAAAAGACAAAATTCTGGGTGCAAATGGGAGAAATGCACAAGATGTATAACATTGTTTTAGGAAAAGCAGTTGAATGTAAGTCCACATATCACAAAATCAGATGTTTTAATGTTAATTGTATTCAATCACATTGGAAAAAAGTAGTTCACGAACATGCAATAAATATTATAATACAGCAGGATTAATAATTTTTCAGTTTTCCATTAAAAATTTTAAATTATTAGAGCTCTATCATGATTATTTTTTTCTTTTGCACTCTTTAATAAATATTTTTTATTTAAGAAAAGTGTTCAAGTTATATTGTGAATCACATAAAATTAAAAAAAAATGTGACTAGTGTTACAGATCAAGTTTTTAATATCTTCTTCAAATACCGAACTCAATACATAAGGCTTGTATCTCTCTCCATATCTGGAGAGAATTAGGTAGCCCTGAGAGGGTGGGATATGCTTCTACACAGCTGTGAAGAAATGAAACAAGGCATTTCTGTGATTCTATTTTAAGACTGTGAATTACAGTAATTTTGGTGTATTTAGTTCCCATACATCACAGCAGAAATTTGTGCACTCTACAAAGTAAAAAAAAAACCAAAAAAAAACCCCATTTCATTTAAACTGGATTCTCCTTGATTCAAAGATTTTCTGTTGCTTGTGGTTCCTGATGTTTGTTGTACAGTTCCTAGAAACCATAGTTTTTAGATTATTTATAGCCTTTAGGCAGCACAGAATGCCTAATAATATAAAATAATGTAAAGTCAAATAAAATCCCTTGGTAGCATTGTGTCAGCTAGATACATTATACTCTAAAAAATAAATTCATCCTCCCCTGAATTAATTGGTGTTTACTACCTACATTAAAAATGTACTAAGAAACTTGCATGATTTACGTTTTGCAAGATTTTTGATGTTTCTTTCCTTCAAAAAATGAACCAAATTAAATAGTTCCATTTATAAATATAAATATTGTAGATACCTATATAAGAAGCTTATCTGAAAAAAACCTAGTACAAGCAGATTCCAACTTTACTCAGAGAACAGTATTTCACATTTTTTTAATATAGTGGTATTGCACACCACTCTTAGCTGCCTCTAAAGTCCTCTATTTCTTCAAAGAAAAAAATATATGGCCTCTGTTCCCGTGGTGTAAACATGCTTAGCAGGCCCTTGAGGACCCAATCCAACTCAGCTGGAGACAATGTCTGCTTTTTGATGGAATTCAGTTTATAGTTGAAATGGACCTTAAGGGTAGGGCTGACTAAAAAATGAGTTATATCAAACTCTAAAAGAAAAAGCTCATCTCAGCCACAGTCCAAATCATGTCAGCTTTAATAGCAGCTGAATTTGCACTCAGCCCTGGGCCATTCTGTGAACCTTACCAGCAAAGTGGTGTTTAGTGCAATACCAGTAGGGAGTATGCAAAGAAAACAAAAATAACAATAAAATTCAATATAAAGGATAAATAGATTCTTTTACCTCAAAGAACATTGCTTTTCTAACCAAAGTCTACAAATCCTTGTGATTTTCAACACTCGGTGCATGCTCCTGTAAATACTACAAAGTGGGATACAGTCAGACACATAAGTGGAGAAGTCAACATAGATATTTCAGAATATGCAGACAAAAAAAATTCTCAATGTAATGTGATTTTTGATAGAAAACCTTTAATATAGCTGCTAAAGTAAAGGAATATCTGCATAGGATACTCAAGTCTGAATTCATTACCTCAACTAAAGCAACTACCACTGCACAGCTCCACTCAGAGATGTGGAAGGCAGCAGCTCTGCTTGAACATTTCATTTCAATTGTGATCATACTGGCATTCTTCCTGTGAAAGACTTTAAAGGGAGATGAAAAATAATAACATATATTCTTCTTTTAATCGTATGCAAAGAAGAGAGGAGAATAGTCTCAAATATGAGAGTAGAAAATAATTAACAATCACATAAAATGATAGCTTCGCTATGCTGATTAAGACACCATGAATGAAGCTTAATACTGGAATTCATCAGAAATTTATGCTATTCTCTTTTTAAAAGTGTCTGTGGAATGAGGTAAATTCAGGTTATAGAAACACAAGGAGATCTTGTGGATTTGGTTTTTATTTTAATTTATGAAGGATAAGCAAATAACATATTTTTTCACTAACCAGTGAGGGAAAAATCATTCTGTTTTCCCTAAAGCAAATTGGTAGCACTCATTGAATTAATCAACAATAATTCATGGAATAGTATCAATTTAGTCAAATCTGCAGATGTTTTACGTCAGGAAAGCAATACAGACAAGATTAGCAGACCTGACTCATGACTTCTAATGAACTTGACAGCAAATAGAACTAGCAATTTAGTGGCAGTTGAAGAGATAATCCTTTCTTAATGCTTCAATTTTTGGCTTTTCTTGAAGATACACAAAATGTTTTCCAGCTATCAGTAGAAGTTCAGAAAACTTTGCTTTTCTGTCACACGTATGAGGGAAATTGTGTCATTCCAAGATTCACTCCCTGTAATGAATGGGTTATGTATGGTCTCTAAGACGAAAGTTTTATCTTTCACAACAGACTTTTGCCAGAATTAATCCCTGGGGGATTAATTTCCACTATTTAATATCATCTAAGTGGAGGCTCTCTTTGCTGGTACACATTAAGTAAATACAATTTTATAACAATAAAGCAGGTTCAGCCAAAGTAATAAATGAACTTCCCCAAGGAAGAGCCACTATTCCAATAAACGACACCGAGCAAAGAATCTAATAGTTCTCTGTGCAACCTGGAAGACATTTGAAAGACTGAAATTCAGCCTGGTGTGAACTGGTGTTCCACTTAAAGATCTCCCAGTTGCCAGCAACTTTGCGATGGTAATTTTCTCCCTAAAAGGAATATTTCAGTATGGATACTACGGAGGGCTATTATGTGCCGCAGGGTGCTGGGTAAGCTGAAGTTGGAAAAGACTCCCTCTGGTCTCACAGATGTCAGCAAACTCTCCCAGAATCACAGTAGCTTCAGGGATAAACAACAGAGACTTCAGCTCATCCTGCTATTCTGAATTAGCCTGCTGTGAATTTGTCAACCTCAGATATGAGCAAGGGGCAGAGACTACAATGACTGTATTAGAAGTACCAGAGCATTGTTCTAGAAGAAGAGACAAAAATTTTCTCTAATCAGTGAGGTTCAGGTAAGTGGGAGAATATTGAGTAGTTGTAGTGGTAAATTTGTCTGGAATGCCTTTAAATTATAGCCCCTGCCCAATGCCAACCAAAACAAGAAAGCACATAGTGTTGAAAATTCTCTTCAGTCCATTGTGCAAAAGCATGACAAATGCTGTTTCTCTCAGTCACTGGGGACATCAAACTGTTCATTGAGACTGTGACCCTTCAACCCAAAGCATTCTCTCCTGAGGACTCTGGTCTGGGAATCACTGAGCCCATGTATAATATCTGAACACCTGAGAGGCACCATGTAGACATCTTTACACCTATTTCTATGCCTGAAGAGTTCTTAATGTTTTACCAAATCCACCTCAGGTGGCATTCCTGCTGCACTTGCACTATTTCTTTCATGTAAGGCTTGTCCCCCACTCGTTCAGGTGGCTCCTGTTACAGTAATTCTCGTAACATGCAACTCAAATAATGGATTACAACAATTTAAAGGTATAGCCATAAAAACCTCAAGCGCTGGTCCCTTTGGACCAGACTGAGTTTAACATGCAGTGAACTGCTCCCATTGCTCTGGTCCTTATATCCCTTAGGATTGTACCTGCTCCAAGTGAAGCTTTATCTGTAAGGTGCCATCTCTCCAGGGTTATACCTGGCCTGCCTTGGGTTAGTCTCATGCACAGCCACTGATTCTTCAAGGTGCTGCAGCATGAACTGTTGGTATTTTGAGGTATATCTTCTCCAGAATGGACTTATCCTCAGGTCCCTTCCAAGATACACCTGCTGTGGTACAGTATTGAAAACATTTTATGAAAGCTCCTTTGTTGCCATCTTAGCAGAATTCAACACATAACAGAAATGTGCACAAGACTTCCCATTTCTTTTCCTTCTTTACACAGAGCGTGAGGAAGGAAGGGCAGGAAAAATGGAATAGTGACAGGAAGTTTCTTTTATAGCTGCCATGAAGCTTTCTCAGAAGGCAAATCAGTGTCTGCAAATAGTGTCTCGTGTCTACTTGAAATGTAACAGTCCCTTTCTCGGTTTGGTAGTTATAATTTTTTGTTTCTTTCACTGATGAAGAGGAGAATAAGGCACATGGAAGAAAAATCACAGTAAGATGAAAAATGATCTCTACAAACAGTTTTCCCGCTTCCTAAATTCAAAGAGGTATATGAGATTAAGACTGTGAATGCATCAGTGTAGAAAAATAGAGAATCTGACTTAGTTTTTGACTTGACACTGACCTTTTAAAGACACTTGAGGAAACAGCATGTGTTGTGCTTATTCAAAGACCAGTAACCTGCAAAAAGAAAAATCTTTTTTCCGCATCCTCTGAGATTTTACAGTCTTGTCAATGCACCTGCAAAAGGAAGCAGTCCTTGACTTGAAAAGAAGGTCTGTGTTTAGCAGCTTCAGAAATGTCCAGCTGGTTAGGATAAATGTGGCAAAGTCTGGCAGGTGGCAGCACATGGTGGTAGAGTAAAAAATACCACAGCCTAGTGCTTTATTGCGAGGTACTATTATATTAACTACAAAAATATTTATGACCCAAACTCAAGGCTCATTGATTTCTGGCTTCCCACATTCCTACAGACTTGTTTTGCTCAGTTTGTTGCTGAAGTTCCTGATTCAGCAAATCATGTGAGTGTGTAATAGCATGAACTTTTTTGATTTGTTTGTCTGCCTACTGGCCAACTACTAGTGACCTTCAGAACAGCAAGGATGGGAGTACAACACATGGTGACACAACAAAATAGCTTGGACCAGCTGCTTGTGGTAGGGGAGGTCAATATCCCTGTCCTGTCCATCTCTCCTCCCCTGACTCCAGTAAATCTGCATCTGCAGAATTATGTGCTTAAATACTTTTAGATTCAAGTAATTCCAAGAAAACACCCAGTTTTAAAGCAATTTGGAAACTATGCGTGAAGTCAACTATTATTACATACTGTGTCTATTTCAGAGGGAAAGCACCCCTGGGAGGGATCAGAACATTAAATATAACACAAGGATGTTAATTTGGGTTCTAATCTTCTGTTTTTCACCAGTATTTCAGCCTTAAATATTGCACAAAATAATGCAGAATAATATAATAGATCTGGAAAATTATCCTAGTGTCATTCCCATCAGTCATTAATCTTTTACACCTGTCAGTTTCTATCCAGTATTTGAAAAATAATCCAGATTCTTTTCCAGTTGGTTAAGAATGTGATGAATCAATCTGGAAGCCATCTCTATCCACATGAATGACAAGAAAGTGATCAGGAGTAATCAGCATGGATTCACTAAAGGTGAATCATACTTCTCCAACCTGATTGCCATCTGTCATGAATGGAAGAAAAGTGGACATTGTTTACCTTGACTTCAGCAACCCTTTCAGCACTGTCTCACACAACAGCCTCACAGGCAAACTCAAAAAGTGTGAATGGGATAAGTAGACAGTGAGGTGGATAGAGAGCTGGCTGAATGGCAGATCCCAAAGGGGTTGTAATCAGTGTCACATGGTTGATTTGGATGCTGGCACAAGGGGTGTCCCTCAAGGTTTAATATTGGGATGAGATCCAAATGCAAACACCTGTTGGACTTGAAAGCAATATGGTTTGATTTAACTTTCTTACTAATACTTAGAGAATACTGTAGATTTCTATAGTGGAAATTCAGTTGTTGCCAGAAATAATGTCAAAAAATATATTTTAGAGGAACACTTTTGCCTTATTAGTAGTATTCTAAGGCTATTACAAAATAATCCAGGCTGATATTTCAGTCTTCATACATGGCCAAAACTGCCATATAACTATCAAAACCACTTCAGAATCTGGGATAGAAATATATCCCGGGACTGGTACTCTCTGCTGTTTTAGCTTGCTATAGCTATGCTGCAGTGGAGAAGAGCAGATATCCGCTGGACAGAGACATTATTTTTGTATTTGTAGTCTGCTGCTACAGAATTATTTTGAATATACCCATGCCCTAGTTCAGCAGTGGTTTTATACAGGGAGGTATTTCCAAGTAAGGGTGAAGTAGGAATTAGTGTTGAGCTCTCTCTGAATACATGAATCTCCCACAGCAAGCACACTGTCAAAATGAGGTTTGATTTGTCATTTGTGCTTTTGTTAGCCAGAATGGTCACAAACCTTCTGTTTCAGTAGGAAAGATTGGGAGCTGTGTACAAAAGGTGCAGGCATCACAGGAGAAAGCACTTAGAGAAAATTGCTTATTGAAATCCCTGCAGCTGGTTGCAGTTTAGAAGAGTAGAATAGAATCATTTGGTCAGTGAGGGTTAAAAGGGGTATAAGGATAAATGTAGAGGGGGAAAAGAGAAGATAGAGTTGACCTCAAAAAGGTAGTGGTTGAATTTGGCTATTGAGAGCACTTACATTTTGTTTTCTAAAAACTATTCTCTGATTAAAATCTGAAAAACATAGATAATAAAATGTATCAATTAGTTCAGCACAGACTCTTATGTTAATTAGAAACTTGGTAACTACACAAAATTAAACTATGCAGTACATAGAGTGGGAAAGAGAAGAGGTCTTTGCCTACAAATACAGTCAGCAAGAAAGAGAAAGAAAGGGACAATATTGCCTGCTGATCCAAAGTGTTCCTGATAAGTAGGAAAATGTATCAAGTCCCTTAATTGACAAGGGCCAGGTCCCATCTGTATTTACTGTGTGTGTCCCAAGATGCTCAATGTTAAAGACTGTAATAACTTAATTTGGCTTCAGACAAAGCCTGGAATTCACCGATCATAGTGCTTAAAGTACTCAGAGAGCACAGGCACCAACAAAGGAGGAGAGCACAAGAGCACAAAGCACTTTGCTTGCTTTTGCTGTTCTGTGACATTGCTCTTTTCATAAATGACTTCAAGCCAGACAGTATCAAGAAAAGTACATTCTCATACTAATGTCACACACAATATTGTGAGGTTTCATGGATTCACTGGGAGTGATGCATTCGTATCAAATCTCATAAAGAGTATTTTGCCATCTGCTTAGAAATGTAACGTTGTCTGCACAGAATGATTCATACTGCTTGTTTGCCCCTTCCAAACTTTCAGAGGTCTGGGTCTTAAAACAAAAATTCTTAGTCCAGAGATCTATTAAAGCAGTTCTTGTTCTCAGTCTTGTGCAGTGAGCATGCTGCATCACCTGGAGGATTCCTGCCAGGATGCTATGGATCATTACTTCAGATCCTTAAGCAAAACCTCATTTGTAAAGTATGGATGTTGCCTCGTTTCCCTTTAAAACATTTTAGGTTGTTTTTTTCTTTTTTTACTGGATTTTGTCTTTCTCTATGAGTGATTGGGAGGTCCGTACACATGCTGCAGGCTGTTGCTGATTCACCTCCAACCATTATGTTTCCCATACTGGCAGCTATTGCATTAACACAGAAGGACTTTATAAGCTAGGATTTATACTGAATTTTTGTACAGAGGCTTCTATTATTCCAGCAGTTTTAATCAGGCCTTGCTCAAAACGCATGAGCACTCTCTAAGCACATTATTGTGTGTGCAGATGTTGCAGAAGCGGTATACATCTAGAAAGGGACAAAACAGAAATTATTTCTGTTGAAGTAATTAAGTTTGCAATGAGGTGACTAGATATGATAATATCCTTGTAAAAACACTTGGAAGGTGAGCCTTCTGTGTGACTGGTAAAATTTTTCAGACTTTACAACTGTGTATTTCTCCATCTATACTGCAAAGGCCCATTATGTGTGGGGAGGGTCATATTTTAAAAGGGAGATTGTTCCCTGAACCCATCTACTCTGTCTTATTCTTATCACTGCCTAAAGGAAATTACAGCAATTACTTTGCTGGGAAAGTAATATTAAAAGAAATATTTTTATTACCTTTAATAATATTCAGTAGGAAAAAACAGAGACAGCTGGTATCATCTGCATAGCATATTTCCTTTCACCCCCTGAAATCAGCAGCACAATAAAGGGCTCTGTCAATCAGGTGTCTGGAACTGTTGCTACAGTTCTGTGTTTTCTCTGACCCAACCATTCAGTAAAGCTTGCAAGAATTCATAATTTTTAATGACACAATCTAACAAAGAATCTTTTCTGAAATTTTGCAGTTGGACAAAGTGATATATCAGATGTTCTGAAAGAAATAAATATGTTTTTAGTCATTTGCACTGGAACACTCTCAGTGTACTTCTGAGCCAACAGTGGAACAATTCCATATGCTGATCCATCCTTATTCTGGCAACTGTTCTCTTGCTGTTGACATATATATTCATATGGCTAAGTAACTTTCAGCAAGAGCAAATTTTTCATATTTGGAGCTTTATTCACAGTTTAAGCTCTTTATTATGCATAGGAGAAGCAAAGGGCAACAAAATAACAAAGTAAGACCCTATTAAGCTTCAGAACCCGTCTGAGAAGACCTGTGTGCCAAGCCAAGGGAATACACCATTAGAAGTTAGCACTTTATCTAAGAAATATTCTTAGATTTGCAAATATTGTTCTCAAGTCATAAGTCAAGGGTCCGGCTCTTTTTCTGAAAAGTCACTACTTAGCATATCTTAGATGAAAGGAAAAAATTCCTAATAAACTGGAAAATAGAAAAAAACCCACACTTTTTGGACTTAAAATTTACACTTTATATTGAAAAGGTATCCTAGTTATCAAGTGAATTTAAAAACCCAAATTTTATACACAAATACTTACCAATGTGTTACTAATAAAAGGAAAGTACAGTAGCTCCTCTTAAAAAACATTTAGAAAAACTGTGAAGCTGTTTGTAAAAAAAAATAGAGTTGCCTTAGAACACTTCTAATATATTGTGCCTCTGCAATTAATCTGTTGTAAAAATCAGATCTAAGTTTTGCTGAAAACTTGGCACCCGACTGTCCCAAACTTTGGCACGTAGGAAAGAAGTAAGTAGTTTTGATGATTTAACTACAAGAAAATAATTTAAACAGAAACAATGGTATATAACTCAAAACCATTCTTATTGAAAATCAAGTGAGTTAGTTAATTATTAGTATTATCACGGAACCTAGAGATACAGAAAATCAAGGTCCATTGTGCTTGTGAGTACAAGAACACAGGAAACAGCCTCTGCCCTGAAGAGCTTTCCATCTAAATAGACAACTCAAACTGGAAAAGAAAATCATTGCAGTGGAGGAAATGAAGCACAGAGAGATTGCATCACTTGTTCTTTGTATCTGAGAAGGTTTTTGAAGTGTTAAGCACTGCACCTACCTATATTATTTTCATACATATATTTTTATACACATAAAATATCCATTTGATGTAGCATGATGTAGTCCATAATATATTCTAATTCAAATACATTCTAATAACAGTAGTCTGTCAGGAACTATCAGGCAGTCCATGATGGAGTTACTCAAGACCATATAAGGTAAATCATAATTATTATGACTTTATTAAGTGATATATTTTCTTTCAGTAAAAGATGAAACTTTTGACCTTGTAATGAGAACACCCTTTCTGCAGTTATGTTTAAAAGGTTATAGGTGGAATTATTAATAATAAAAATTCATGACCACTCATTATAGTATATGATTGAGATTACAGACTATGATGTATTGAGGTGGGAAAAAAAGACACAAATACAAAAATTTGACTTCTCTGTTGAAATTCATTACTTTTTTTCTGCCCAGCAGGTGTGCAGATGTACAGACAAAGGTACATTGGCTGCAATTTAATTTGCATGTTTTTTCTATATTGATTGGGGACTGATATATGCCTAAGTTGGCTCATTCTGCCAGCGAATCTCTTCTCAGGATCTCATTATGAGAGGTCAAAAGACATTAATAGCTTGGCAGGTCAGTTCAATATTGCCTAGGAATAAGTGATCCTGACCTACTTGTGTTTAAAATGTGCTAACAAGGAAACATCCTAATAATCTGTAAATATATGTTCATTGCTTGCAAATGGAAAACTTCCTAAATCTTGAGATAATTCAACCAAGAAAAAGAGAAAAAAAGTTATGAATTTGCAGGTTTTTAGGAAGAGTTCATTGCACATCTTCACAGCTAAAATTCCATAATCGGGGAGAGGATGACATGAGACAAAATTTCATTAAGCAAAAGCAACAATAAGAAATCATAATATTTTATGAAAGAAAGAGGCAGGGATGTGTTCAACAAGATATGCAAATTAAAGGTTAAGGATTTTAATATTATGATACTGGAAGATAAATGTCATGTGAAAAGGGGAGACCCTGACTCTTAGTGTGGGGAGATTTTCTGTTTCTGTAGTGTTTGATTTGTCTGTCAGCACTCCAGGAAAGCTGAGAGCCTTGTGCCTGACCAGTCTGTCAGTGCCCCATTGTGGGGACACTTCACTGAACAGTTCTGCTGAGTGGGAGGGTGGCTCGACTGATTTGTTCAGGGGCACACCCCAACAGCATAAGGGAAATTCTTTAGACGGTCTTTCCACTTTATGGTCCCTCAGCAGGTCTTCCTCTTCATTTGTGTGTGTGCCCTGCTGCCAGTGACTGCCAGCACTCATGAAGAACTCACACCAACCCTTTATGGAATAACACTCTTTATTAATATAAAATTGTGACAGGTTAAGGTTCAAGGACTGTTGTTCACAGTATCTGGCTGCAAAAACATATTCAAAGCAACACACAGACAAGCTGTAATCCCCAATAAAAGCATTCAGCACACACAGTGTGGTTCTTACCCAAAAGGTGTCCCTACACCTAGGGAGAAGACAGGTTCAGCCCCTTGACTGATCCTGGCAGCTATGATGGAGTCTTGCCTAAATTCTCTCCATCCTCAACTTACTTTTATACTATTTCTTTGTGTTTAGGTGGAGCTTGTGTGACTCTAGTAATACCTACTTTTGTTAAGGATTGGTGTAAGATTCTCTTGCTTGGCTTTGAAAGATACAGTCAATAAAACCCAGAGCACAGCCCAGTGAGGAGTGGCTGTGCCTTGGAGGTGGTACCTTTTTGTTGGAGGTGTGTGTTAATATTACAATTAGTTTATAATAAGCCAAGTCCATTCGAGGAGAGCTATTTCACCCCAGCTGTTGGCTCAGCAGCAGGACATCTCCTTCTCTGTCCCCTGGCTGACAGGTGCTGTGTGGTTTTTCAGCTGCAAAGTACCATTGAATTCCCCTCCCTGTGAGGATTTCAGCAGAGCCTGGTCGTGGTGTCTCTACTCTGCTCCACTCTCTGTTCCATCCCCTTCAGCAGGTGCTGTGGCTGCAGGTTTTGGGTGTGGGGAATCATCCTGGAATAGATTAGGAGCATGGCAACTGCATTCCATCCAGGGAGCAGCAACTGTAATTTACCCTATAATTTCGGTACCATTATAACCTGTGTTAGGATGTGACTATAACTTCTCAGTTTCCACTAATTTTAACCCCAGTCATCTTTCCACAATAAGCAAACAAGGAAATCCATGGCTAATAGAGGTAATGACAATCAGAGGAATTGTTGCTATTTGTTCATTAAATTGTAAAAATTAAGAACAATTTGAGTTCATTAGTAGATGGACATATATTGCTTAAAATACCACAGAAAAGCCACAAGTATTTAATTTTTTTCCCCAAATTTAAGAAATAACAGGATGATTGATTACAAAAAACAAGCACAACAAAGCACTTTCCAGGCCATTAGTAACTGAAAGATATTAAGCAACATCTACTAGGTATAAACTTTTTTAAAACTGCAGGTTTGGCTAAATTACTATCAGGATTACTAAATGAGCTAAATGTGGATTTTTATGGCCAACTAATGCTCATTTTTATTAAATCTTGAAACACTTAAAAATCACAGATGTCAGAAGACTATTCAAAGAAGGCAAGGAGATAAATTATTGACCCAAGCTTCATTTGCTGTGGTGTTCAGCTATTTGGGGGAAAAATGTACAAAGGATCCAGAAGAATTTTAAATACACATCTTTAATTTTGGCTGTGGGGTCCATCTGAACTATCTCTGCTAGTTCCATACAAATTAACCATTCCTTTTGTTTGTGACCATTGCAGAACAATTTTGGCTTCTCTAATGATATAACTTATAAAATGTTACATTAATTTTCAATGTGATCAGACCTTTGAAAGATTTTTCTTTGGAAACTTTTCTTTTAAAAGTTCTCTTGGAAACCTTGAATACCTGTCCATTTTGGATACGCATCAGAAACTTCTTCAGAACATCTTTAAAAACATGCCAAGATCAAAAAACTTTAAAAATCTGGTCTGATTTTTAAAATTTCAAATGTTAATGTTTAGTTTTAACAAGCTATTTTATTATCTGAAATTATTTTATTATTATTATCAGTTAAACAAGCTGTTTATTATCTGAAATGTAAAATTAAGTAAAAATAGCTCACCTTAGTAATTCTAATAATGGCAAATCACGTTAAACCTGTCTGAACTGAGTTTCATTCACATCTATGAGACTAATTTTTGTGGTCAGTTTTCTCAGTATTTCTTCCTAGAGAAATTAATTAATTCTGAAATAGTCAATATATTGTTCCTTCACTAATTCTTATTTAGAAAACTATTCATAATCAAAGGTATTATTACCATCCTGATACCATCTTCAGAATCTGTCTTTCTATCTTTTGCTAGCCACAGAGTGTGTTCAACCTAAATTTACAGCACTCCTGCTTCTTGAAGCAGGGAATGGTCTGTCTTTGTATCCTCCAACACAGTGAGCTTCTGCTGATATTTTCTTCTCATGACCTCAACTAAGATGCAACCAAGTCACAGATTAATGAACTGTGAGCTCCATCAAAGGGATAGTTTAACATACACTTTCTCTGGGGCCTTACCCATCTGCAGGCAGATTCACTGTATGCTGTGACAGTATAATGTCTTTTGTACACCCAGAGCAATCTGCTTTTCCATCTGTGATGTCTCTGGATCTTCTTTGTGTTGAATAGCCTTGGGGAATAACAGATTGCTCTTTAAGACTATGCCTTGCATAGGAACAATACATCTCCAGATGCTTGGTACCAATTTAGTTTTTTAACTGGAAGGCTAAACCTTGTATGCCTACAGTTAGCTCATCCATGGGTTACCATGGCTTTCCAGCTGGCCAGCTTTCACAATGTAAACTCCTCCAGTTGAAGGACTACTTTTATTTATTTATTTATTTTTTTTAATTTTCTACTTCCTAATCAGTGTATTAATTAGCTGGCAGTTTAAGAGTGTGATTTCTATATCCTGTGAAGTTGACTGGTTTAAAAATATGAGCACACAGTGTTTGAGCCACTTATATTCTTTTAAAAGAGATGGTGGTGATTATTCTGCTCTTGAGTATCTTATACCTCAACTTGCAATTAATCTCTGTTCTCAATGAGCCATCATTCTTCAAGTTGTGTTTCGTCTCTTTTATCAGTTTCTGATAGCATCTTCATTAGATGTTCAGATAGAATATAATTTTATCTGTCAACATTGGTCATCCTTTTGCCTCTACTCCAGAAAAGCAATTTCTTTTTTTCTGCATACTTATTCTGACTAGTAAAAGAGTATTTTGGATCTGCTTCCTTTTGGATTGCTTTGAGGTTGGTGTACACTAGCTGCCCAGACACTTCTGTTGTCAGATCCTTTATGGGTGAAAGGAATATCTGGTGCTTATCTGGTCTGACCCCACTTCAGTGCACAGCATTGCAGGTGTGCCTGCATACCTGGTTCTTGGTGTTGAGCTGCTGCTCTGCAGTGCAGCATAGCAAGCCAAAGTGCCCTTCCAGCATCAGGAATTGTCAGTGGCAACAAAGGTTTAATAATCACTCTTTTGATGGATCATCTCCTGCTTCTTTACAGGCTGTGGTATAGTTCTGTGAGGTGTCACAGCACGCAGCACTGCAGAGCTCAGCTGCTTTACCCGGGCTCTTGTTGGTCATTGTGAGACAACTCTCCAGGCTGCTCAAGCTGTTTTACAGCTTTTTCTTTGGCACTCCTGAAGGGTTGCTTTTCCAGATGGGCTGTCCCTCTTCTCAGCTCCACATTAATCAGAATCCAGGAATCTGAACTCCACTGCTTGGCTGACAAGTGTAAAAGAGCAAAGAGGAGCCATGAGGCAAAAAATTGATTCTGCACCTCTCAACTGGCCTCCAGTTTGTCCTGCCTTACTTCCCCTTTTCCCTGTTCAGTGAATTTTCCCTTTCATGTTTCATCATCTTTCAAATTCAGCATGGTCTTTTCTCTTAAATCATATTTTTAAGAAAAAGTAGTTCCATGCCTGATTTCTCTGTACTTACATGCAGAAGTCTCCATGCATCTGGGTCACCAGTCTGCAATGCAGTTCCAGGAGTTAACTCTAACAATGTTTGTTTCAAAATGTGTTTCTTGGCCCACTGCAGGTGGCAGGTGCAGTCCCAGACCACCTCACACATTACAGCTGCTACACTGCATTAATACTGCAAACTGAGCATGCAAAGCATCCCATTAGCTCTAGTACTGTAGCAGACAATCACAGGAGGATGAAACATTTTATTTTTACTAAAATCAGAGAATCATTTAGGTTGGAAAAAAACCTTTGAGATCATTCTGTCCCACTGCTAAAATACTGCCAAGTCAACCACTAAACCATGTCTCTAAGTGCCATATCTATCTGATGTTGGAATATGATTTTCCACTTTGATTACACTTCTATGCTAATTCTTTCTCTGCTAGGTGTTCTTGTTCTAAATTGAAAACAATGAGCAAAATCCTTTCCATTTGGGTAGTAAATATGCCTGTAAATATATATTTTAACCCAGTTTTGGAGGGTTTTGTGCAATTGAGTAATATTAATTTCTTTATGTATATTTAGCAGTGAGAAAATTCTTACATGATCATATCAAACTTTAAAAAATGGAAAATTTAATTTTATTATTATCTAAAATAAGCATCTTATTCTCTTATGAACAAAAAAGTAGTGGACACTTTTATTTCAGGTGTCTATTCCTATGTGTTCACATCCACTCGGTCACTCTTAAGCTGTCTCCGAGAGTCCTCTTAAAGGATCAGCTGACCCTTGTGCAGTTTCTTCAGGTATAAGAGACTTTCAAGAGAAGGGAAAAGGGATCAGTTTTACTTGATAACTACTACATTGTAGAATTGCTAATTGTATTGCAAAGTCCTTGTAAGTTATGCTACAGCATCAGGCAAGGCAGCATTTTCCATCCATGAAGAATGTGTGTACACAAAGTCATACATAAGGCAGCTAGTTTGACAGCAAGATACTGACTACAGCAAGGCAAATAATCTGTGACATTAGCACCAGTACTTGGAAGTAGAACTGGCTCTATCAAGTAATTTTTTCTTGTTTCTCTTGTTTTTCTGTTTCCTTTACACCATTGTCACCCACTGAACAGCAGTAGTAAGTTTTTATTTTCTACTGTTTCATAAGAGCACATCTCATTTTTTTGTGGGGCACCCTGTGCTGCAGCAGTTACTGACAGTCACTGATGTATATTGTTTGCATGTATATTTATATATGTTTGATGTATATTGTTTGTCTGATGTTATAGCAAATCAATGCAAATACATTAGACCAACTTAATGTAACAGGCAAAGAAAGCTGTTGCCAGATATTTTCCATTTATTCTTATGAAGATTAATAAAACAAATTAAAAGATTTTAAAATCCGAGACAACTCCAAGGGCTGTTTTGGTAGGACAGTTTTATTATTATGAGGTAATTTCAGTTAAGTGAGATTGCCTCCCACTATCAGCTTTGTTTCTAGACATCTCTAAATGAACAGGCTGTGCTGAGAAAGGGGAAGGTCAGTTGTCTGTGCTGGATAAAAGCTGAACTTGCAGGCTGATGCTGAGTTAGAGACATGTCAGCAATCTGTCAGCCAATGATGACATCTTTGCTAGAAGAAACAAAGACAAGACAAACAGCTGTTAAAATCAAAGTAATTGTTTTAAAGTTTGCAAAAATAATTCAAGTAGATGTTACTATATTGTTTTTCCTGTGACCTAACACTCACTCAGAAGCACTTAATACAAAATCCTCCTAGTCACAGACATATGATAGTGTAGCACTATCTACCTAACTCTCATATAATTCTAATTTTCAAATACAACGTGGTTCTTAAAAATGTTTTAATTAACTGTGATAACCTTTGTGCATGGTGGCATGTTCTTGTGAGACAAACCCTTTGTCCTATTTTAGACTCACCAGACAGTGATCAGATTATCAACACGCATGGATTAGCATTTGATCCTGAAAAAGATTTGCAAATTGATACTGTTTCTAATGCAGCGTTTAGTGTATAGTGACTCCTAGGGGCTGCCCAGAAGAATGAATATTCTGAGGTCTTCATTCAAATTTTTTTCCCCCAAAAGGAAATAAATCTCTAATTTTGGAAAGGATGATTAAAACTTATATGAAAGCACTGAATCCCACCACCTGGGAGATTATAAGTAGGAAGATGCTAAACACCATTCAGTAATTTCACATTCTTTAGGATGTTGAGTACTATTTAATTTCTTTTTCCTCTGGTCAATCAATATAGCACTTTCAGCCATGGTCTCATGATGAAGGAAGTATAATCTAGATTCATCAAATAGAAATATGGGATATAGCTCTAGCCAAATACCATATACATTATTTAAAACTCTAGTGAACTGCTTGCAGACATTATAAGGGCATTTTAAACATTAATAAGTCAGTTTCAGTAAACAAAGAGATAAACCAAAATCACAGTGGTTGTTTTGGGTACTTGGAAGGTTTGTCTTTTTCTCTTCCTTATACATGCCTCTTTCTTTTCTCTCTAACAAAGAGAAGTGGTTTGCACTTAAATACAGATGGAGTTTCAGAATTCTTTCCCTACTATAACACTGTCCACCTAGGATGACATCCAGAGCATGCCATTCATCTTACATCCTTTTCACAATAACTTTGTAGAAACTCTGGATTAACACTCACATTTATTATTTTATTTGGGGCTGGGATAACTGCAGTCTCTATTTTTATTTTTATTTATTTCTTTTTTAAGACAAGTTTGATAAGGCTAGGTTAGTATTCTGTTAAGAATATCCTGAGGACAGGATAAAGACATATTCTTTATCACAACTTTAGAAAGGAAGAAGGAAATCCATTCAGCTATAATGTGTGGCTGCAGCAAGTCATGGGAAACTCTCTGGGCTGTAGGATGCAGGAGATTAAACTCAAGGATGTTGGATTTTATTCTTAGATATGCCAAATGTCAGTGACTGCTCTGAGTTGGTGAATAAGTAGAGGTAGGGATCAAAACTCTCAGAAACGGGACTGATGAAAAAACAGAGTACAAGATTAAGTGAAACAAATTGCTGATGTGACATGCAAAGGCACAGTCAAAAAGCTGCACAACCATATCACTGTTGTCATGTCACATATCAGGGAAATGTTGGTGTTGACTCTGGTTGGACTCCAGATGTCCAGCAAAGATGTTCCATTGCTCCCCTCATGGACAGGGTGGGGAAGAGAAAATACGGAAGGCTTGTGGGTCAGGATAAGGACAGAGAGAGATCAATCACCAGTGACTGTCACAAGCAAAACAGACTCCACCAGGTGGAAAAATATTTGATTTATTAGCAATCAAATCAGTGTAATATAATGAGAAATAATCTTAAAACATTTGTCTCCAGTCCTCTCTTCTTCCCAGATTCAGCTTCATTCCCAAATTCTCTCCCTTCTCTCCCCCAGTGGCACAAGTTGATGTGGAATGGGGTCTGTGATCAGTTCATTGCACTTCATCCTTGTTGCTCCTTCTTCCTCAGGGGAAGGATTCCTTGCACTCTTCCCCTGCTCCAGTGAGGGGTTGCTGCTATGGGGGACAGTCCTCCATTAGCTTCTCCAGCGTGAGATAGGCTGCAGGGTAGGAACTACTCTGGTGTGGATCCCTTTCCATGGAGTGCAGTCCTTCAGGAACAAGTCGCTCCAGTTTTGGTGCCCCATGGGGTCACAAGTACTGCCAGAAAATCTGCTCCACTGTGGCCTCCTCTTTTCATGGGGCCACAGGTCCTGCTAGGAGCTGGCTCAAGGAGAGTTTAGCACAGTCACAGCCTTCTTCATGCACCCACTGAGGGGTTCTCCCTGGGCTGCAGGTGGATCTCTGCTCCCCCATGGTCCTCCCTGGGCTGCAGGGACACAGCTGCCTCTGCATGGGCTGCACCAGGGCTGCAGGGGAATCTCTGCTCCAGCACCTGGAGCAGCTCCTGCCCCTCCTGCACTGACCCTGGGTCTGCAGGGCTGTTGTTCTCACATATTGTCACTCTTCTCTCCAGCTGCAGCTGCCATTGTTCAGGGTTTTCCCCCTCCTTCTCAACAGTGTTATCCCTGAGGCATTGCCACCATCACTGATGGGCTCTCCTTGGCCAGTGCATGTCCATCCTGGCACCAGCTGGCATTGACTTTGTCAGACATGGGCGAAGCTTCTGGCAGCTACTCAGAGAAGCCCCCCTTTCCTGCAGAAGCAAACCCCAACCATGCCAAACCCATACAGTGGCTATCCCATTTGTAGATGCTAAAGGCAATATTACACACACAGTGTCCTTAACACTGTCCTTCATTTTGCCTCTGTGATCCTTATATCTACTTTTAAGAAGCAAGAATTGCTTCTTATCATCACAATTAATGAAATCCAACTGTCATCTTTTAAATCCATCTACTTAGTCAGATTATTTCTCTTCTAATCCCTCTAAGTTAATTCTTTCAACTAAAGTCTTCAAAAGCGCGACTAATTTTTCTTAGTGCTTTCATGGAGTTTGTCATGTTCAAAACATTAAACAAATAGTAATTAATTAACAAATATACAGAGCTAAAAATCTGCAAATTAGTCATCAACACTGTATTTTAGTTTATTAATTAAGAATTCATCATTTTTATTTTATCACAAGTCAGTCTAAATGAATTCTTTGTTAATTTTTTGAAGGAAAATTGTGAATGTAATAATAAAGGAAAAGAAATTGTTCCAGAGCATTGTAAAGTCAAATGAAATTATAGCATCTAAAAATACTGAAATTATAAAATCTACTGTATCTGGTTGTTCTGTTTTTCCAGCTGATGGATCCTTCCATGCTCCTTCATGATACAATAATGCAAGCAATGAATACCATTGCATGTATGACTTAGACCTGCTGTATTTATCCCTACATTTATCTTTTGACCTGAATAAATATCAGTTCTTCACCTGCAGAATGGCACTGAGGCATATTGGTACTAAAAATGAAAAGCATTTCATGCAATTATAAGGGCTTTCTCTTCTATCTAAGAAAAATTACTCTGTGTGTCATTAAAAAAATGGATCAATATCTGCTCCAATGGGGTTGCACTGTGTATCTCAAGTACAGTTTGTACTTCATGCCAATTATTTTGATGAGCATATCAGCCTTATAGAGATAGGATGCTTCCTCTTTCATGGATGTAGACTGCCTGTATCTTAGAGGTGAGCAAAGAGTACCTAATGAAAATATCTACCCTAGGAAGTACAAATCATTCTCAACACACATAAGGGTGTTTTTGGTGGAGGTTTCTATATCTGATAAAGATTTCTTGTAACTGACTCTTTGGTGACATATTCTCAAAGAGTGACTGTTAGGAGTCATTTCAGGCTCCATTGTCTTTTCCCACCTCTTTCTTATTTTGGTCCATCAGATGTGGGAGAACAATTACTCTGAGTCAGGTATGCTTTTCTGTTTATTTTTTATGACAGAATAAGAATTTAGAACTTTGCCCGTGGCCTTGAAAATCACAGTTGTGATGTTTTCTAGTGTAGCAGTGTAAATAAACAAATAACAACTGTCTAATTAATGGCTAGTTTAGCTGTAATCCTGGGAGGAGTGGTTTGCTAGGAAACACGTCTATGTTCTGTGAGACTCTGTGTTAGGTGTCTGATTTAGATTATTCCATCTAATCTGTATCTTGTCCAAATAAATCTCTCACCCTAACCTCACTTGTTCAGAGAAATCATATTTTGATATACAAACACAACCTGCTTGCAAAACCTTCAATTTTTTATCATTACACCTAAATCTGTTTTGTCAAGAAGACTTCTGCATCTTGTTAGGTTAAATAACCTGTAATACACATATCAGTCCCACCCAATATTGTTCTAGTTAACCAGCCCTCTGTAGAGGGTTCCCTGGACTGGAGTACTTGATGGTCTCTGGCAAGTCACCCCTGCCCTATGGGGTCTTGTGCTTCATTCAGGCTTGGGAAGGTTGAATTACCCTTAGCAGGAGTAGCTGGTGTATCCGCAACACCCAGCATACAGCACTGTAGGGCAGGTGCTGGCATGCCCCAGGCTGCTCAGGGGCACTCTGGTGGACATTGTCCCACCTTTCCAGAAGATAAATACAACAAAGTATGCAAGGAGTACTGAACCTCTCCACAGGTGGAGTCTGTGGAGCAAGCTGTGGGACTTCCCTGATGCTTCACACAAGTGGGGTTCCCAGCATCTGAAGGGACAGAAGATTTATGTGCTAGTTATATTTCTCTTCCTATTTCTATCTTTTCTTAAATCAATTTGATTACAGTATTTGCTGTTGCACCTTTCTGAATGAGATCCAGACAGAATTCTGCATCCTTCATGTCCTTGCTGCGGACCATCCTCTGAGGCTTCCCTTTACTTTCCTTTATATGGATACCTACATATAGATGCCATATATCTGGTAAAGTGGCATGTGTGGGTCACTGCAACTTGCAAAATAGCAATTTGCATGAGGCCAGGCAAGCCAAAGACAGACAAGTATAGCTGCATTCCATATTGGTACAAACTGGCAGAGTTTCACTCAGTTTATCTTGTCTAGGGATTCTGATTATAAATATTTAAATCTGTTTAGATAAACAAGCAAACTGCAAAATGTTCCAAGGCCCATATTTTAATATTTTGGAATAGAAAGAAATGTTCCTCCCAATAAGTGTTCCCATCTAAAATAGGATTAAAGTAACCTTGCAGTTCAGAGAATCATAGAATCATGGATATCCTGACCTGGAAGGATCTTCGAGCCAAAGTCCTGGCCCTGTACAGGACCACCCCAGAAATCACACCACATGCCTGAGAGCTTTGTCCAAATACTCCTTGAACTTGGCAGACTTGGTGCTGCAACCACTTCCCTGGGGACCCTGTTTCAGTGCCCAACCACTCTGTCCAATGGACCTTTCCCTCAACAGAGATTCTCCAGCCTCCAGACCAACCACCCCAGCATTTTTCATTGAAGTCCTTGAAAACCAGGAGCAGGAAGGTGCAGAGGATTCCTATGTATTTTCAAGCCTTGGAAATTCCATAGCTAATTGAGTTGTTCAGTTCTTCCTGCCTACTCTCTAAAATGCACCTTCCACAGAAGATTTAACAGGATTTAAATCCAACAGGAACATTTCACTTTAGAACAATTATTTCCCGCACAAAGGACTGTGATTTCATAATAGTAAGCTAGTGTAGGAGACTATATTCGAAAGCCCTTATTATATACCATCTATCAAGATTAATTATTGCACTTAGCCTAAAGCACATCAGGTTACTCTCTGTTTTCATTTAATTATCTTCCTAGTTATCTTTTAATTATCCTGTTTCCCTACCAGTGCAAATATATATAGCTACTATCCTGCATCTTTTCCTTTACATAGGAGAACACAAAGGGTTTTTGAACTGCAGCACAGCTTGTGCCCATGTTTTGTAAATGTTAGCTACGTTAGGAGATCTTTTCTTTGAAACCACAGATTTCATCATGGTAGAATACCACCAGCACAGTCACTGATTAGAGTAAATAGGGTGTTTATTTAGTGAGAATTATTATAATCTGAAATGTTACCCTGGTAATTGCTTTCTCTTTCATTATGTACCTTTGCATGCATTAAGCAGAATATTGGTACATGAAGCAGTTGGGATTGACCTTTCAATAACCCCTCATTTCCTTGCCAGTGAATAAAAGATCATACCATCATGCAATAGCTTGTGTTGGAAGGGACCTTCAAGATGACCTAGTTGAAAACCCCTTGAGCAGGGTAGGAGAGAACCTTCAACTAGACCGGGTCGCTCAGAGCCCTGTTCAATCTGGCCTTGAACACTTTCAAGGAGGGGCACCCACAACTTCTCTGGACAACCTGTTCCAATGCCTCACATTAAAGAATTTCTTCCTAATATCTAATGTAAACCTACTCTCTTTTGGCTTGAAGCCAGTCCTCCTTGTGCTGTCACTAAATGCCCTTGTACGACGTTTCTCTTCAGCCTTCTTGTAGGCTCCTTTCAGGTGCTAGAAGGCCACAATTAGGTCTGCCTTGAGCCTCATCTTCTCCAGGCTGAAAAATACCAACTCTCTCACATGAGAGAGCACCTTTCCTCACTCACATCCACGAGATGTGCTCCATCCCTCAAATCATCTTGGTGGTCTCCTCTGGACTCACTCCAACAGCTCCATGTCCTTCCTGTGCTCAGAACTCCACAGCTGGACGCAGCTCTGCAGGTGGGGTCTCACCAGAGCAGAGCAGAGGGGCAGAATCCCCTCCCTCACCTGCTGCCCACACTGCTTTGGATGCAGCCCAGGGCACTTTTGTCTTTCTGGGCTGCAAGGGCACATGGCTGGGTCATGTCCAGCCTCTCACCCACAGCACCCCCAAGTCCTTCTCAGCCAGGCTGCTCTGGATCTGTTCATTCCCCAGCCTGGAGTGGTACCAGCGGCTGCCCTGACCCTGGTGCAGCACCTTGAACCTGGCCTTGCTGAATTTCATGTGTTTCCTATGGGCTTATTTCTTGAGCCTGTCCAGGTCCCTCTGGATGGCATCCTGTCCTCCAGATGTGTCTACACCACCACTCAGCTTGGTGTCATCTGAAAATTTGCTGATGGGGGCACTTAGTTACATCACCTATGCCATTAATTAAGATATTAAATAACACTGGTCTCAATATGAACCCCTAAGGGACAACACTGGTCACTGGTGTCCATTGGGATTCTGAGCTATGGACCACTACCCTCCAGATGCAACCATTCAATAAATATGTAATCCATCCACCAATCTACTGATTGAAACCATCTCTCTGATTTAGAGAGAATAATATTGTGGGAGAGCATGTCAAAGGCTTTGCAGAAGTCCAGATGAATTATGTCTGCAGCCCTGCAATTCCCCATGGATGTAGTCACTTAGGTGACCACTTCTATAAGAGCAACCCACACATGCTTTGGGCTGTGATTGAGGAGGATATTTTGCCGTAGCACTTTTTCTTTCTTTTCAACAAGAACATTAACAAACAACAAAACAAAAGAAGTCCAATTCCATAGTGAACTGCAAGAGATGGCCCCTTGGGCAGTACATATTAAATTTTACCATTCTCTGCTACAGAAGGTGGATAAATTAGCAGAAATAGGGGAAAGCTGGATAATGTTACAAAGGCTTAAACATTGGTGACTATTCAGTATGAATTATGCTAAAATAGAAATTGCAAGGAAATGGAATGTTATGCTTCTTTGGACAGCCTGATAATGGAGAGACTGTAGTGTATTGTCTGTTTACTGTTAATTTATCAAGAAAGATATGCTTCACATAACAAAGAGAATAAAATACAAAAAACCCTCAACCAACCCAGAAAGCTTGCATAAGGCTCAGGTAGAGCTAGGAGTTTTGCTGAAAGTACATCTGCACAAAATGTGCCAGCCTGATAAACGGCAACTGGCAAAAATCTGTCAAATGTCACCCATCGACAGTGAGGTGGTTACTAGCCCCAGCTTCAACTCTCAATGCCTTCTACCAAAGCTGGAGACATTCAAGAAGAGGTGAGGCTGAAGAGACTCAAGAAAGCATAGGAGAAGGGTGCTATCTTTATGTTTTCCCATATATATTCTACTTCTATATCTGGTGAGCACATTTGCCCAGAGTTCCTGAGTGTTTGGTACACTGCTGAGAACAGAAGAACTAGTGTCAATGAAGTAGCTACATTCCTAAATGGCCAAACTGATGTTGCCACATCACAAAAACAATGCTTTGTTGAGCATTCATACAGCATACAGAAGAGACAGCAAGATTTCCTCCTTTTCTTGACTTAAAGCAGTGATTTCAACTTAGGTCTTCTTACCAAAATGCTCGTAGTGCTAACAAAAGAACTTATCATAGAGACTTTCTTCATCTTGCCAGCTAAAGCCATGCTGTTCTGCTTGAAAGAATTAATGTTCATTTTGGCTACAAGCAGCCCCATGCACAGCCCTGCTACCTCTCCCTCTGCCTCACCCTGCCTTTGATTTTGTTACTCATTCAGCACAGAATATCTTCAGAGCAGCCCCTGATCAGGAGCCCTCAGCCACCTCTGGAAGAGGATGTCATTCCCTACTACCCACACAGAGACCCTGGGACAAATGAGTGTGTCCTCTGTCCCCACCTCACACTGTGGCACAGAACTCAACACACTGGAGTCTCTGCCAGCATGCTGAGACCATTCCACACTCCCTCCTGAGAAACATTTACACTCTCTGTCTGCACAGCTAACCAGAGCTATGAAGGGAAAGGATCTCATTTAACCTTTTGCTCTGGAAAGGGGAAGATGCTACCAAAGGATATATTGCACAGTATTGAAAAAAAACCCAAAAAACTCTGCTTCCTGCAGACATTGGTTTGGGCAGAACTTGATATTAAAACATGAGGAGAAATTTGTAGTTCAGAATTTTTCCTCTTGTCTTGTCCCTCTAATAATAATTGCAGATGAAATTGTGTGCAGCAGTGACATCGTTTTTTGTCAATTAGTATGAGATGAAAATGTTTGTTGATTCCAGTTCTGCATGTATCTATGCTAATTTCATGGTGTGTTCGCAGATTATATGCTTCAGTTTGACAGATATGTGAAATGTTGTATGGCAACATCTGATTTATTTCGTTAGAGATGCTGCCTAATGAGAAAAGTAATCAGTCCCACTAGCCTTTGCTTTCAAATATCAGCTCCCATTAGAGACATTTCTGCTCTTCTTCAGTCTGTTAAATCGAGATTTTCTGACTGAGAAAACTTTCCAAATCCACACATCATAATTTAACTGAAATATAATTATTTTCTGCAGTTTATGTATTTCCTCTTCTATATTTTGCTATTAGCTTCCTTTTGCTGTCAAGATTTGAGCAAAGATTTTTTCTCCCACCAGACAATTATTCTCATTTGTTTAAAGTGGCAGCGGAAGCACAATTAATCCACAATCTGTAATGATGCAGCCATTGCCATGACAATACTTTGTCATACTTCTTTTATGGAATGAGCTGTTGAGCTTTGTCATAACCCAGAAAATTCTTCCCTGAAATTTAACACTTTCAAGAGAAATTTACAGATATTAAATCAAAAAAATCATTATAGCAGATTGATAGATTGTTCTTTATCCTATCGAGAAGTGTTATAGTACAATTTCCAGTATCATTCTTCAGTCAGCTAGAGAATTATGTTAAAAAGTAGACTCCTACCTCCTAAATTTATGTTAAATATATTATTTTCCTCATTCTTTCACTGCTTGCACATTACTTATGAATGTAAACCAATTGGTGACTTAGTCTAATATTACAAGAACAAATTACTGTGTCAATTTCAAAGGACTAGATTTCCCACTAGTAGTACTCCTAGTGGTATGACTTGGATTCTTTTTGTTGTATTTTACCAAGGACGATAACTTAGCTATAACAAAAAAGTTTAAATCCCAGAGCAGCTACAAATTAATAAATTTGCTTTCATATGAAGAGAAAATAGAAACACACTAAAGCCTAACTTAAAAATCTTATCTATGTGGTACACAAAGTCCAGATTACTAATTATTGCATATCTATTGATAACTGCAATAAATGTCTTCATTGTAGAGCAATAAAATTTTAGCATGAATAATTTTCAGAAGTCATATGAAATGCTACATAGTTTTAAGAAAGTTTCTTCTCAGTTCCTTATTGAATTTGTAACATCTTGCAAAAGTAGCTCATTTATTTATCTGACATTTGTAATAGACTTTTGTAAATAATCTTCAGTGTTGTTTTCTTTAACACAAAGCTATGTAGCAGCTCACAGCTTTCATTACCATTGCCTCACAAAATGTCAAAAGAACTGAATGCAATGAACTTGTTATAATGTACATGACATACCTGGTATTATTAATGAAAGTTCCTGTAATGAAATGAGACCATTTATCTTTGTTCAAATCAGATCCACATGCCCAGACTCTAGAGATAAACTGGCTTCCTAAGTGTACTCTTGTATACTGAATCATTAAATTTCATGTTAAAAATGTCAGAAAAATGCATTGAGTAAAAAGACCATATTAAGAAAACAATAAAAAATGACTCAGAGTGTGTAAAAGATCTTGAATCATATTCCAATTTTGTGCAGATTAATAAAAGCTATAAATTCTAATCTAGGCAATCCAAACATTTAGCAACTCAGAACCATAATTCTTCAAATTATTTTTCTCCTCATCTATACTCCCTACCCTTATTAAATGAGATTTTTTTTTCATATGAGGAGTTGAACATCTCAGTTTCTTCTAGAGCCCACCAGCATGCTGCTCTCAGAGGAGAGGAAAATTCAATCCACAAGGGCTTTGCTCTGAAAATTTCAGCTGCTTCTTCTGCAGGAGATTTTCTTTCCCTCTCCCTTTAGAAATAAAGCACAGAGGAACTTGATTTTTCATAGCCTTGGGCTCTTGGACAGCCATGAGCACCATAGACCATCTGGACTCTTACCAGGATGATTATCTAATCATCCAAGAGAAGAGCTATCTATCCTGCTGTGTTTTAAGCACTTACCTGGGGTGCCTGATTTAGGAATATCATTAGAAGGTATCCCATCATCCCTGAAGTGCTCTTCATGACTGGTCTAGAGAAAATTTAAGACACGATCCCTCTCTGAAGAGGACTTGCTTCCTCCGTCATTACAGAAAAAGTGCAGGCATCTAAGTGCTCAGTATGAGCCTTACCTGCCTAGCCAAGGACATGCTCAGGAATGAACTGCTTTTTTACTTCTAAGGCTCACTCTCTAAAGAGTTACTTCTTCCACAGAACTATCATGTGAATACAGAGCAGAAAGGTGTCAGTTCATCTTTATAGTCTTATTCACATCCTCTCTTAATTTCTACTCTTAAATAGACCTTTAGTTTAACATAGACAATCGTTTGTATGTTCTTACATGCTTAGTGGCTAATTTCTCACCATGAAAGGGAAGATTTCAAATAGGGAAACATTGAACATAAAACTTACACGAAAATTTCAGCAACCATGGGCAGTTTGAAGTTCACTTGCTAGTATATGTGTTCCTAGGAAGTTATAATGTCACAACATAATGTGATTTGGAAGTGGAGGAAAACTGTTGTTTTAGAAATTATTCACACTGTCCAAATGAATTATTTCTGGGGTGACATGTCACCACAGGAGTCTCTTTTCAAGACCCAAGATGGTGTTCTGTGTAGTGGTGTGAGGCATGGGGTACATCTTCGACCATCCAGTGATTGTTTCCACCACTGTCAGCACATAGTGCTTGCCTTGGTGGTCTTGCAACAGTGCGATGCAATTGATCTGCCAGGCCTCCTCATATTTCTGTTTTAACCATTATCCCCCATACCACAGGAATTTTATCTGCTTGGCCTGCTTGACAGCAGCAAATTTCACAGTTACAATAACCTTGGGATATAATGTCTATGGCAAGCTCACCCCTTGATCACAGGACTATCTGTATGTCACATCTCTTCCATGACGATCTGAGGCATCACGAGCCCACTGAGCCAGAAATTATTACCCTGGTATTTCCAGTCAAGATGTATCTGAGATATGCTAATCTTGGCAGCTTGATCCATCTGTCCATGGTTGCAATGCTCTTTGGTAACTCAACCCTTGGGTATGTGCACATCTACAAGATGGACTTTTATAGACAGCTTCTCTACCCTGGCAGTGATGTCTCACCTCTTTTAGCCCAGAGGGTTTTCCTCTCTGCTGCCAATTGGCTTTTTTCCATCTTTCCAGACAGGCCAAAAGAGTGTTTTCTACCATCCATGGGTCAGCTTAGAGGTAGTCTTGACCACTTCCTTTATTCAGCAATATTTAAAGCCAAGTGGACGACTTTAAGCTCTGCAACCTGATTTGATCCATTTTGTCCCTCAATAGCTTCTATGACTCATCACATAGGACTCCCTCCATACAGCAGCTTTCTATTTTCAATTTACCCATATGATACAGCAGGAAAAGTCAGTGTATAGAGTGTATTGCTTTTTATTTTCAGGTAGGTGATTATATAGTGTGGCCTCCTTAGCACATCACCTTCTTCCCCTCCTTCTGATGACCTGGAATTTTCACCTTAAGTCCAATTCATGGTGATCTTAGAGATCCCTGGGTAGCTGGGATTTCTTATCTGAGTTTGCTGTGTAAACAAAGAGATCCTCTTGCTCTCTGTGGCATCTGTGGCATGATGTGTGGAAGGGACTGTGCCTTTGAACATCCAGCCCAGCACTGGCAGTCCAGGTGCCAAGAGGAGATGTTCTTCAGTACTAGTCACTTCCGAAATAGATCAAACCCCTTCATAAGCTGCCAAGATCTCTTTTTTAGTTGTGGTGTAAGGGGCTTCAGTTCCTTTTTATCTCCAGCTCCAGAACTCCATGTGTCACTCTCAGGTCTCCCTGGCTGCTTTTTGCCAGAGACTGCAGGACGGGCTATTCCCCTCAACTGCAGTGTAGAGCACATTTTTGCAGATAAAGCCAAGATGGACAACATTCCTGCCCTGCTGGGTCCCTCTCCCATCCCTGAGCCTGAAACAATGGAAAAAAAATGACTGAAAGCTACATCATGTGCACCACACCATGCTGCATTGCCTCCACTGCAGTGGGATCAGACTCTGCTGGGGGTTTTACTCTGTGCTGTGCCTTCTCTGCTGAGCTCAGAAGCATTTGGCCACTTTCCTTCGGCACCACATTCTGGAGCTGCATAATTTCTTTTCTTTTCTTGGAGCAGGGCACACAGTCTGATGGGCTCAGTCTCGCTGCCCCTTTTCTCACAGCAGCATCTCGGGGCTGCATTCGCGATCCAGCTGTGTTTGTCACTTTCAGAGCTGTACTCTCAGAGGACAAGAACACAGAGATGAGAAAGGGCAGGGTGTGCGAGCACTGGTCCTGGAAACCTCTCTTAGGAAGAGATGGAAACAAAATGGTGCAGTTCCAGGAGTGCACTCACCTTTTCTTCTTCCTGAAACCACGTTACCCAGAGATGATGTGCAGGGTATAGAACAACCTGGCCACGCCCATACACTCTGCCCCCTCTCTGCAACCAGAACACACACAGTGTAATTTACATTTAACTAAAGAATGCTAAGATGCCAAGGTACATGCAGGAAATCTACCTAATATTTTGGAATAAGTGTTTCACAATGACTATTCTATATTCTATTCATCAAGGCAATATTTAATTCTGAAATAAACTGAAATGTATCATTCAAAATGATAAGCAACCTTGCTACTGTGAAATTCCTCTGAGATAGAACTATTTTGGACAAATCAAATGATGGAACATAAATGACTATAGAAAGCCAATCAGTTCTTTTTTCCTGTAGATCCATATCTTCCTTTTATACGAATGGTCTTGCTGCAGGATCCAAAGTAAAAGCCCATGTTTATAGTAAACAAAGCTATAGATGAGGAGTTGAGTATTACTATTTCGCAAAAACAAACCAAACCAAAAATAAAGCGAACAAAAACCAAAAAAGAAATAAAAGAACATAGTTAAAAGTGCTTACATAGTTAAAAGTTCTTATTCCTGTTATAGTTTCTGAGAACAATGAAAGCAGCTGTAGTAGGAGTTAGCACTGTGGATAAATGAGAGCCAAGCGCAAAAATCACAGAAACATCAGAGATTAAGACACTGTTACATAGATGAGAAAGGAATGAGTCTTGGCAAATACTGAGAATGCTAGAAAAATGAAAGAGATTAAATATAGAAACATATTTCACTTACATTAGTGGAGACTTCCTAACAGAAAATTTTATGGCATTGTACAATACTAAGCCTGGAAAAGTAGATGACAGTAAAATCTGTATAGAAAAATATTAAAAAGAAGAAAGGATTATCAGGAAGATTTTTACATATTTCCATTTTCATTACTTGTTTAAATGAACAGTAAGATGATTGAGCTTTTGGCAATTTTCTGGGTTTTTTTTGCTTGTATTCAATATTTACATAGGCTATAAATATAATTTCTTATACATTTCTGGTTAACCAACTATGTTAGCAGTTTGATACTTGAAAGTGCCATATAACAAATTCTTTAGTTAGGTTTCCTGTAGCAACATTTGTCTAATGAATTACTGTGCTCAGCAGCAGCTATTCAGTCCCAAGATGGAAGGCAGTGCTCACTTATGAAGAGCACTATGGGGATGTTAACAGATAACTACACTGTCATTATTATGAATATATCATTAGGATGCAAGAAAAAAAATTTCAAGCACAGAGACTGATTTAAAAAACAAGGCTTGACAGAACTAATACAAAGGCAGATTATGCTGCTCCAACAGGCACCTTTATAACCAAGGTTAAACTAATCCTAAAGTTAAAATTTTTAGCTTACTTCTTAAAGCATTTAGGAAGGAATTGACTCATGATTTATAATGTGTAACATTTCAACTCACAATTACACTACCTGTACTTGAATTAAGTTACTTATAAAAACTATGCAGACTCCTGGGGTGAATTGGTGAAACTATTCTCAGAGAAGATTCCCTTCTGCCTTTGCTCCAGCTTCTTGTCCAAGAGCAGGAGCAAGCCCCTTGCTGAGTCTCACATCTGTCATTGACTGTATAATGGGCAGCAGCAGTGTAGGCAGTCAGCACATGTAGGGTACCAAATTAACTGGACAGAGCCAAGAAATGCCTCTTGTCAAATAATTAAAAAAGTGTAATCCAGTGTTTGTTCAGTGCTGTGCTCTCAGAAGCCTGGAATAGAACTGAAATAGACTCATATAAAACCCATACCAGCTATTTTTAATTATTGTTGAAAGAATTTTTCTGAATATGCTGCCTAGCAGGACTTTTATTTTACTTGGTGATGTACTGAAAGGAATGCAAGCTGCCAACCCAGTCCAGTGAGAGAGGACAGATTCCATGTAAGTCACTGGACAACATTTCTTCTGCTCAAAGATATTTTAAAAATTCAGAATCATTACAAACACTTTTTGATGCTGGCACCCTTAAATATAAATTCTGCTTTGGCTTTATCTCATCAAGTCCTGCTGCTTAAGCTGAGTTTAAAGATGCTTGACTTTATCTTAATAGAAGTGCTCTGGTTGAGTCTAACTGATAACTGAACATCATAATCTAGGTCATGGTAAGTATGGATTTCCAGAAAAATAAAGTGCCCCCTTATCAACTGATCCAAACTGGCTTTTGATAGGAATCATAGTGCATGCTGCTTATATACTTGGAGCAATGAATTCCAGTGGGTGGAATTCCAGATATGACCTGGCATACCTTCCTACTTCAAATACAAATTAAACTTTCTCAGTTAAAAGAGAGTATGTAATGAGGCATCATAATGGGTATTTTTAAGAGATATTGGGATACATAAAAACACTGGAGGCTTGACAAGGATATAACACTAAAACATACCCTGAGATGTGAAAACTCTTCTATAAGATTTCTATTACCCCAGGCAATATTGATACTGCTACCGGCTGTAATTTGTTGATGACTTTATCTCATTTATTTATCTGACAGAGGGAAGCAATTTCAATTCACTTGCATAAGCATTAAGATGTTATCACGATCTCACAAACTTGGCAATTAAAAAAAAAAAGAGAAGGTGTATTTTTCTGTAAATTGAATTAAGCCATATGACCCTCAGATGGTCTGCAGGCTAAGCTCTTAATTGCTTCTACCTTTATTTCTTCAGGTTTTTTGCATGTTTTTGTTTAACACTCCAATGAACTTTTCAATGAAAAAAAATTGTGTCAAATACGAACTTCCACATTTTAGCTTAAAACAACAATGAAAGTCAATAAAAATCAATATATACTTTTTGTGGTGATTCCCAAATGTAGGCTTTGATGTTTCATGCATCACTAAATCTATCAAGCAAAAATTGTTTTCTTGGAGCTAATAGAGATGGAACCATTTGTTTTTCTAGTGTCTTTTTCCTATTGCTGATGTTAAGTTTTGCCTTAGCTGTTTCAGACAGAAATGAATGGCTCCCCCAAGGCAGAAACAATCTGTAAATTTAGCTTTGTATTCCACCCCAAATCCAATTATTATAACAACCCTGCTACTACTGTTATAGTTAAATGCCTGTCAGTGTTTCTATTATAACCCTTTCTGTGGAAGTTTATAACTCAACTGTTTTAAGAAAAAGTGCTCCAGGCTAAACCTTGGCATTCAGGGTTCCAGCCCAGAATACATTAAAAAGCTAACAAAACCATAAACCTGAAAAACATACTATGCCCCAGCTTTTTATAACATCTTTGTCTGTTTTTCATCTTTAAATCGGAAAAGAAAAAAAAATCAAAAAATCAAAAACTGAAAAAGAACATTGAAGATGTCATTCATCTTGTTTGCAAGTCAATAGCAAAATCAGACAGCCATAAAAATGTGGGAGCAATTCATGTCTGTGTAAAACTGTTGATTTCAGAATCTTCCTGGATGCTACTGTGGCTGCAGACTGCTTCATGCCTCAGTTCTCCCAGCCTATGCTGCTGTATGGGACAGTTAATACCTACCTGTTACAGTTACCCAATTCAAATATTGATGCAGGCAAAAGAGAAAGAGACAATAGAAATATAATCAAATTACTTTTCCCCACATTTTAAAATGTCCCAATATGTAGCTATAGAGGATAGATCACACATTGATACATGCTTTTTTTTTCTTAAATCAATAGCATCATAATGTATCAAACTCTGTCTTTCCTTATTAACTATAAATAAAGTCCCTTCATCTCTCTCTCCTACAGTACTATAACCAGTGAAAAACAGCACTCATTGAGCAATTCAGAAGATCAATTTTGAACATGGAGAAGTCTATACTCGGAATGGGGATAGGAACGGTCACAGATGTGGTCTTAAAACATAGCCAGGAGCAACATTTTCTAATATATATCACTTACTGAAACAGTACACTGGGGAACATTGGAATGAGCTATGCTACCTTACGAGAAAAACTCTTCAGAGAACTTTGGTTATCAGCTTTTTTTTCTGTGTTTGTGGTTAGCTGATGGTACTTTTTGTCTTGCTGCAAAGCATTATTCATAATTTATTTTGTTGACTTTTTCTAAATTAATTCAGGAAATTAAAGAGGGTTTACAGTAACAGTGGGTCCCCTACGTTTTCTTGAATAGCTCAGTAGGTTCTGTCCAATGTACCTTACTTTGAAGTTATAAGACTTCCTGTGCCATTATACTGTGGCTTTAAAACTCCTCATAATCTCACTACATATCAGACTCAACTAATTAAATGTGCCATCAGCAAGCTGTCACCTCAGCATGACCTTTTACAGATCCTTAATTTATTCATTAGAATCTACTAACCTCAGTAAAATATTTGCCTTCTCTTACTTAGCTTTTCGGAATTTTGAAATATTTTGAAATAGATAATTTAAAACTCTCTCTCTTTTTTTTTTTGGTTGTTTGGTTGTTTTTTTCTTTAGTGTTAAAATTTTATTTCCTCATCCCTTGCCTGGGCTTGCTAATTTTCTTGAGAGTATTTTTCTTTTTCTTTTTTTTTTCTTATCTTATACGAGGTCTAAGTATTTCAATGCTCTCCTTATAGGAGGAAAAATTATTTTACATATGTGGATGGAGTTGACTGGATGGGAGTAGATTACTTCAGTTCTTGGAATTGCACCAATTAACATCAAGAGAGGATTTGCCTCAATATGTTTTGTATGACACATTTAGCATTCTGAGATGAAGGCAGATATATGTCTGTGCTTCAGAGTTTTTACCTTTTATTGGACTTAAGCAGTCGGCTTGATTATTATAGCCTGTATTTTATAATTTAATTTAAGCACAGTTCAGCGCTATAATGCAAACCATTCAGCTTACTCATTATTTCTTGAGGTTGCTACAGGTTACATACCTTGCTGAGAGGTGTAAAATTCAATATTTCAGTGACTTCATTTACAATGCTAAATTCTTGTTCTGTGTAAATACAATCTCAATGGCATGAGCAGCTCTTAGAAATGTATGGAAAAAAAGCCTTTTATTCATATTGCTTTGATAAACTGTTGCACTACAGAGGTTAAACATATTTGTAATATCCTGCTTCTATACTTGCACTTAATTTTACAAGGAACTCATGTGAACAATGGGAGTCACCAGGTACAAAGCTGTCATTGTTTAAAGCAAGCCAGCAACGAAACCCTGCACAGCCAATTGCTTACTCCCCTCACAGTGAGATATGGGAGACAACTGGAAGAGCAAAAGGCAAAAAATTCCAATGTACAGAACACTAAAGAAGAATTTGTGCATTGTCCTATTGCAACTGACAATTTGTGGACAAAAGTCTGTGAAATTTCTTGCACTGTCAAGTTTAACTTTTTGAAAGACCCCTCTTGAAAAGCAAGGTCAAATTGCAATTTTAGGAGGAGAATAGTTTTTGTGAACTCTTGTCATCACCTCATTTTGCCTCTATGCAATGAAAACTGTGTCTTGTGTTCCAAGTCACAGTACATTTATTCTCAGATAGTTTTACACTGCATTCACCACCAAATATTTTCTGTCAAAATGTTTATATCAACTGTGGAACCGCTACAGAAAGTAACTGCACTTCTATGACTTGGAAGGAACAGATTTCTTCTGGGGTTGGCACATCTTTCGTATAACAGCATTGCTGAAATATTTCCAAACATTTAAGTACAGTGTGGTGATCAATAAAACAGGAGTACAGCTATTTCTGTACTGTTTATATAAAGGTTATAACTCCCCCCACCATACACGATGTTAACTGATTCATGATAAAACTGAAACCAATTCCGGTTCCTCCAAGAATCTGAGCATCATGAAACAGAAGCTCTTCAGACATACTAAAGAAAATAGTTTCAAAACATAATAGTAAATAGGATAAAAATAATTACTTCCAACTGATAAACTAGGGATTGTGAAAATTAAGATTATAGTAAATATATTTCTTTGGAAAGGCTCAGATTTATTTTTGCATTTTATATTGAAATCATAAGAGTACAGTTTAAAAATATTTACAAGAAAAATTCAATGCCTGAATTCTAAAGCATGACACAGGAAAAAGCCTATGTGTGCCCTCATTGGCCCTGTGGTCTGACTGGGTGTATCCCACACTACCGAGTCAGGCCAGAGAAGGTAGGAAAACTTGTTTATGGAATGGCTCTACAGCAAATCATAACCCGAGTGGTCACCTTTCTGTGACTTATGGTTTGATTTCATGAATCCTTGCTGTGTAATCTTCACTCATTCTTGCAGGAAAAAAAGTGCAGTTGAGCAGTGTAAGGGTATTTAACTTGGAGCCGTATGAGATAATTTTCAACACAGAGAGACATTGAGATGGTACTAATGACTCAAGGACTCATGAAGAAAATACTAGTCTTCATTAAAAGCTGCACACCCCTAAAAAACTTTCACAAACAGAAGATGACAATGCAACATAACTGTTAAATAAGAATTTAAGGCAAGGGAGGATTACACTGAGCATGTGAACAGCAAATTCTTGGCATGCCAGTTCTACCTGCGTGTACTGTTGGCTACATCTCTGTTTGCAAAGTCTCTTCACACAGTAAAATAGAACCCAAATAAAGGTGTTCCTGAGGAAGGTTACATTGCCACCTCAAAAGATAAAGCAATTTAAACTCTATAGATCAACTAGATATGTCATTTTGTCAATAGCATGAAACACAAATCAAGGGTAGGAATCACAGCTTCTATCCCAACTCCTTCTCCTACAGACAATACAGATCCAGCCTAGGTCACAGTTCAGAGCAAGAAAGTTTGCAACACATACATAATTAAGCTGGCATCCCTTGATTTTTTTTGTAGTGGTGTTGTATCCAGCTTTCACCTTTGGATATTATTTTGTGATTTTTGATCTCACCACGAAGCTCTTCATTGAAAATAGAATCTATGCCTTTCTATCTCCTCATTTATAGATTCACAGGGGAGAAATAATATCAGTTGGTACTATCATTCATGTATTCCCCAGGAGACCAATGTAAATCTTCATGAGGCTTGAAGGGTCACTTGTATGTTCTTTGCTTTTCACCTGCAGAGGGTGATTTATAAAGGACAAGTTCATGATTGAATGCATTTTGCTTGTCCTGGCTTAAGTAACTGCAAGGAACAACTACTGTATTTATAAACATGACTGGAAAATATTTTTATCAACTTTTTTATTTCCTATTGAACCTTTCTGAAGGAAGCATAGGCTACATTAGGACTCATTTATTCAATTTTAAAAAACAGAGTAATTCTGCTATTTAGCATCCTGGTAATCTGTATCTTCAACAGCCTTCATCATCATAAGGCTCACTAGTTTTTAGCATGCAAATAGGTAGAGTTACTGTTACAGAAATTGTAGGATTTATATCTAAAAACCTCAAAGCTGCTGAAGTGAAGTAGAAATGCCATTTAATTCTCACTATCCAAATTCACTAAGAGGTAAGATTGATCCAAGAAAGGACCAATCTATACTCACCTTGATTAATTTCTAATGTATAAATGAATCTTACTAATGTTGGTTCACTACATATTGAATTCAGCTCTTGCCCATAATACTATGAATTTCATTGCAGCATTTTAAAGGTCCCTCCCTTCCTCTGCACATATTCTGAATAATCTTTTCCTTTCCTTACCTGGAGTACTGCATACAGTTCTGGTCTCCCCACCATAAGAAGGACATGGAAATGTTGGAGCAATGAGGAGGGCCATGAAGTTTATAAGAGGGCCAGAGCACCTCCTCTACAAAGAGAGGCAGAGAAAGTTGGAGCTGTTCAGCTCAGAGAAAAGGTCGCATGGAGACTACTTAGCAACCTGCCAGTGTCTTGAAAATACTAACAAAGTCATAGTGCGTGGAAAGTAATGACAATATTTGCTAAATTAACTACCAAATTCACATTTGAAAAGATTAAGTCAAATTAAATTCAGCACCAGTATCTGAAGGGCACCTACAGGGAAGCTGGAGAGGGACTCTATCAGGAACTGTGGTGACAGGACAAGGGATAATGGGTACATATTGAAAGAGGGGAAATTTAGTTTAGATATTTTTCAGTGAGGGTGGTGAACATGTTGGAACATTGGAACATGTTGCCCAGGGAGGTTGCAAATATCCCAACCCTGGCAGTGTTCAAAGCCAGATTGGATCAGGCATTGAACAACTGGTCTAGTGGGAGGTGTCCCTGCCCACGACAGAATGGGTTGGGACTAGATGATTTTTAAAGTCCATTCCAACCTCTTAACATTCTGTTATTCTATGATCTTGCGCTGTTCTTGTAGAGGTAGACAGGGGTGAGACTACTTTTGTGATAGAATCAATGTGGAGCCTGACTTTGTGCTCAAGCACATCCATCCAACCACAAAAAAGATGGTTTGATTGTACTTGCATTAATGTGGGGGTTTGTTGGCACATCCAATTTTTGATTTTACAGATTAAGTGGAACTATTTGTTTTAGACCACAGGTGGTACCCAAAGTCTCAGCTCTCTGACTAAGGCCTGTAGCTTCCATTCTCTGTGAGGCACATGTGAGCCTCTGTTTGAACAGCCATTTGCCACGTAATGGTAATATCTCAATAATAATATGCAGGGATTCTTGTTTGTTTTTCTGTAGGAATGACAATATGACAAGGAATGTGATGAAAAATTTGAATTTAAAATATGACAATATGTTTAAACTGTTCAATGGTTTGTTTTTCAAAATACTTTGAGGAGGACATAATGAAATGGTAATAAGAAAGACATATCTAAGTAATACAAAATGAAAGAATGAGATTATTTTTCCTAAGGATTAATGCTAATGTTATGAAAAAATCATCCTAGTTCTTAAAAAAGAAAGTCTGAATAAAAAGAATTGTTAAAGGAGGCAAAAAGTGTGAGGACAAGAGAGATAGTGTCAAAAAAGTCCAATTAGTTTTCTCAAAGGTACTTGACAACATTCTTCAACTAATAATTTTGGAAAAATGAAAAAAAAAACCATAAAGGGTGAAACCATTAGTCTTGTAAGTTAATTACTAGTTAGAAGATAGAAAATCAAGGAGAGGAATAATTACACTGCTTTCACAGTGTATAGAGGTCACCAGTGGAGATCTACAGGGACCTGTTCTAAGGCTTTTGCTTTTGAAAATACTAATAAAGTCATAGTAAGTGGAAAGTTATGAAAATGTTTGCTAAATTAACTACCAAATTCACATTTGAAAAGATAAAATCAAACAAAATTCAGCATCAATAAATGTCAATTACGTAGTTGAATAAAACCCCTTTTCTTTGAATACAAGGTAAAAGTCCCAGAGTAGTTATAACAAATAAGATATACTAGACATAAAGCAGTTCCATCAAAACACTGTTGTAATGCTTGGAAGTGGTAAAAAAAACCACAATGGGATATTAGCAATTTCTAGGAGTAATTTTTAGCAGATTGCATGAGATAGGACAGGATCAAAGCTCACTAAAGGATTTTGTTATGACTGTAAAACAATTTTTGCTTTTGCAGACTTCTGGGTCCATTGAAGTTTCAGAAAGCATCATAACACAGAAAGCACATTGACTTTTTAGAACACTGTCTTCAGCTGTCCTCAAACTTCCAAACTCCCTGGTACAATGAAAAAGAATAGGGTAAGAAAATAATTAGAGAAAATATAAGCAGGAAAATATCCTAAAATGTTAATAATGTAATTAATTTGAGAAACTGTGAAGTTATTTGGGTTAAGGCTTTTTGGGATAGAAATTTTAATGAGTGTGTAAATTGGACTGACAGCACTAATAGAAGACAACAGACAATATACTTAAAATTCTAATAGAATTGTGAGAATGTTGAATGCAGCTAGACAAAATTGCATTATTATCAGTGTATTTGTTTCAGGGCTTTATGTAATTGATATATTTTTCCTGATGTACCTTATTCTACCCCAATTATAATTAAAAAAAATTACTTAACTTTATTTTCCAAAATGGATTCCAAGACAAAAGTGTTAGCTTAGCTATGCACTGACAGAAGAAAATATTCTTTGCTGAAGTGCTTGAAGAGGATTTCTAAATTCCCTTGGAATATTCATCTTTAAGGCAGATATCATAAAAAATTAATGAATAAACAAACACTGACCTGAGTGAAAGGAGAATGGAAAAGAAATACTTGTAGTAAAAAGATTTGTACAACCAAGGGGTAAGATGGGTCAAGCCAAAACTATCAGCACCACAATGAAAAAACCCTGATACAGTCCCCAAATGCAGCACTAACATCTTGCCATAGTGGTGAATTTTGTGACCTTAGCAAGATCTACTGCAATTTCTCAAGAGAACTCTGTGTTGACCTATAACCCTGCTGATACAAACAGGAACATATTAATGACACAGATGTGCTACCAGGTATAAACATAAGCTTCTTTTGAAATTTTTCAAATCCCTTTGTTCATTGCTAAGGAACAGGAATAAATTAAATATATTTTTTATGACACAGAAGTGTCTCGGTTATAGGAAAAAGAACATCAGAAAATGTCAAGAGCTGAATGTAAGGGAACATTATTACATAAAACATGCCAAGCAGATTGTCAGCTGCACTTTTGAGCACTACATCCGTAAAATCATGAAGCACTTTTTTAGAATGAAGCTGTCACGAGCCATTGCACAGACTTTGGTCTTTCAATGCTCGGCTGCTTCGGAAAGTTGATTTTTCAGTATTTCCTGAAGCATTCAGGAACCAGAGAGACTTAATTTAAAGACCCTTTACTCTTTCTGTGAGAAGTTACTCTTAGGGGTAGACAGTGTCATCCCTAGTATGAATAGGATAGTACACATATTTACATTAATTTAGTATGCAAAAGTGTAGAGCAGGCTCTTATTTAGAGAGTTTAATAGAGAAATATTTAAAAAATAAATGTACAGTGTATGTTAAAGCATAATGGTCTCCCTAGGGTGTGAGTAAAAGATTAAAATATTATAAGAGGCTAATTAAGAAATCATTTGTGTTCCACTCCTGTTGGCAAGATATATATATAATGATTTTCATTAAGCAGGGGCCTCACTATCAAACAAACATAACTTGCTAGTAGGAGACAAATATATAGGCAAGTAAAAAGAAAGAACATTCAAGGTGAAAAAAGAAAGGAAGGTTCCTTTCAGCTGATGCTTTCTTAGCCAAGCTCATACTTTCTTAAAGCATAATCTCATATGTAGGGGACCTTTTTTTTTTGTTATATATATGTAAATACAGTATTTATTACAAAACTGCTGCATAGATATATATATACATATATAAAATTACATTTCCAACAGCATTTGAAGATTTTAACCTTTACCTATTTAAAGTGGCTATGCTCAAAACTATTAATCTGTTTCCAAACTACTTGCATAATTCACATTTTAAAATAGAAAAAAAGGCCATAAAACCTTAATGCATATGACAGCAGTAAAATTAAGCATAAACAGTATATTCCTATATGTAGAAACTATTCATTACAGAGTGACAATAAGTTGCTTCAGGATTCTGAACTTCGTGTGATTAATGCATTCCTTGTTTGCATCAGCTTCACTTCATGCCTCGCTACACACCCAAGGTGTCCATTAATCAGCACTGCTGCATAGTCTGTCATTTCTTGTTGCTTAAATAACACAATCACTCGAGGTAAGAGGTATGTAGAACTACACCAAATTTTTCCTCTTTGAGCTTTAGAATTTTTTGAGTGGCTTTTGCAAGACATTTTATCATCATTCTAGCAGGTTCACAGACACGTGAAAGTCTCACATAGAATTAGAGCAAGTGAAATATTTTTAATGTGCAGATGCCCTTGTTCTCCACTTGAGGACTTTTACTCAGCACACTATGCAGTGAATTGTGGTGGCTTTATTTGACATTCTCAGATGCACTGGAATGATACTGAATTACATGGTGGTTGTAACTTAAAATATTATATTTTTGCCACAATGGAGTCTCCAAGGATGACAATAACATCACCATGAACTCAATAAAAAAATGGAAGAGAAACACTGAAATCTCAAATACATCCTGTCAAATATTACTGGAGAAAAAAAGATAGAATTTTTAATGATGGTCCTAATTTTTTGCACAAATACCTAAGAACCCAAAATTTCCTAATCCATTGATTTCTCCATTTTCTAAGGGACTATCTCATATGTTGTAGTGCCAAAAGAACGTTTGTCCCAATAAAATAATTAAAATAAAACTAATACATTCTTTTTTGACATGGGGCAAGCAGTGTTTTTTTATCAAAACAGAAATATATTGGTAAAAGATAAAAGATAAAAAATACGAAAGATAAAAAAGATAAAAGATATAGAGGAAAAAATAGAAGAGCTCTAGCTTGAATAGAATAGAGCCATTTCATCCATTTAATTTGGAAGGAACGTACAGCGATAATCCAGTTCAACTGCCTGACCATTTCAGGGCTCATGAAAATGCAAAGCATGTTGTTAAGGGCATTGTCCAAATGCTTCTTAACCACTAACAGGCTTAAGGCATCGACATGCTCCCTCTGAAGCCTGTTCCAATGTTTGAGAACCCTCTCAGAAAACAAATACTTCCAAATATACAACCTAAATCTCCCTTGGTACAGCTTTGAACATTGCCACATGTTGGATCTCAGGAGAGTGGAGTTTTTGAGCTTTCTGTGCTTCCAGGCACAGACACCCTGGAAAACACTGCACTGAACCTGAAACCTTGGAGAAGATTTGTAAATATAAATAACGAGTTAGAAATCACAAATGTGTAGTGGGTTAGATATGTGTGCTTTCACTGGGTGATGGGTTTTAAATTTGAGGTTTTTACAGTATAGCGGTACTTAGGGGACAAGATGGAGAATTTTGGGTGGTGTCTTTTCTTCCTCACACGTGGAGCACCGCTGTGTAGGAGTGTGTGCTGGGTGGTTTGTCATCAGTCTCGTCTGTTTCTGTTCAGAGCCAGGATTATTAGAAAGGTGATTGAGATGGTTTCTCGTGTTCGGACTTGGATGCTTATTATATCTTATCAGAGAATTACAGAAAGCACCTCTAGCTTCTTGCTAGAAGTAGGAAAAATGGCTCCAGCTGAGCTTGCTTCAAGGCCTTTTAAAGCTAAACACACCAATAAAAGTTTTACACCTATATTATTTATACTTTTGACCCAATAATAGATGCCCATGACTCTTGGAGCGACTTTCGACTGACCAATCCAAAGGTTACTACCTAAGTTCCGTGAAGAAGAAGGAAGAGAAGAAGATGAACAAGAAGAAAAGACACCACCCAAAATTCTCCATCTTGTCCCCTAAGTACCGCTATACTGTAAAAACCTCAAATTTAAAACCCATCACCCAGTGAAAATACACACATCTAATCCACTACATATTTGTGATTTCTAACTCATTATTTATATTTACAAATCTTCTCCAAGGTTTCAGGTCCACTGCAGTGTTTTCCAGGGTGTCTGTGCCTGGAAGCACAGAAAGCTCAAAAACTCCAGATTCCTGAGATCCAACAACCACACATTCTATTGCTGAATGCAAGGGAGAAGTGGTCTGCACCTTCCTCCACAATTTTTGCTCTTAGGAAGCTGTAAAGAGCAATGACATCACCCCTCAGCCTCCTTTTTTCCAAAGTAGACAAACCCAGAGCCCTTAGCCACTGTTACTAGGATGCTCCCTCCAGACCTCTCACCAATTGTCTTGTCCTTCTCAGGGCACATTCAAGGATTTTCTGCTTCCTTCCTAAATTGCGGGTCCCAGAACTGCACACAATATTCATGGTGAGGCTGCACCTACACTGAATACACTGAGATAATAACCTCTTTGTACCAGGTAGTTCTAGAATTTAATCTTTATTCTGTTAGAAAATGGGAGAATGTTCTCTTTCTTTGAATACTAGCAGAGAGAAATACAAGCATCTAGATTTATGCTGCTGGCTTAGCAAAACCTCTGTTTATCTTAAGCATATAAAAGCTGAAAAAAGGTCATGAGCATCTTCTAGGAAAATTAACTTATGTAAGTTATTTCTGTTTCTAGACCCTTGAGAATTCTGTAACAGCACATCTTTGGAAATTGCAAACCTCATTGTCAGGAACAATATATGATAGGACCTGTTGTTGTAATGCTGGTTTTAAAACCCCACCAAACTGTACATGAGAACAGAAAAGCTTTGTATTTAATACCAGAGTTTTTCAGAACCACCAATTCAACAAGAATTAGAACAATTAAGCAAAAGAGAAAGGAAGATAACTATTTCCCAGCCATAAACCAAAGCAGGGAAAAACAAGAGATTTTTTAAATTGAAGAATGATTAACTGCAACTGTGCTCTACTCGGATTCAGAAGCAGCACTCTACATTCATTATTTATTTCCTAATACTAAACTGAGATTAATAAACTAGACATATGCTTCACACAAGGATATGCAATAAATTCCTAGAGCTTGCATGTTTTTGTCTCTGGGAGGTGACTTTGAAGAGAAATTTGCACATTGAAAGGAGTTTTGCTATGGTTTAAATACAAAAACAAATGGTTTTGCTGTTTTGTACATGAAAACACAAAACTCCACACTTTCCAACAGCTCTGGGTTGGCCATTACCACCTTATGCTCAGAAGATCTTTCCATCATGACAGTCTCATGGTAATATGTTCCTTTGCTTGGCTATGTTTTATTGATGAGGAATGAAAGCAGAAAAATATTCGAATCCAAATTCTTCCTGTATTATGCCCTGTATCACCAGTTTCTTCTGACCTCTGGAGACCAAGTAAATCAGAGAATAATTTTAATGCATGTTTTGCTCAAAATCTCTTGAAAATTTGTTGCAATTTGAAACAGAACTTCTTACTAGCCTTCTATATGAATTCTAAACTTAAAGACTGCCAAGTACGATTTTAGTATTGTGTCTTGTCCTAAGTTAATATAAATTCCATTGTTTAACTGTTTTAAAGAAACTAATCCTATAAAAATCTGTTTCTTGAGTTTATGCTATTAAAATAAATAAGCATTTTATTAATAGATGTTTTAAGCATGCCCAAATTTGAAATTGATGGAGAACCCTAAAAAAATTCTGTTGTCAATTAAAATTTTCTTGTTTAGTATTCAGACTCCAGGGACAATTTGTATGCCACTATGAGAGGATGTGATTTGTGGGCACAGCATGTAAATAACTTTCCTAACTCATAGATCATGACAGATATGTAGCATGCAATTTCTAAAAGATTCTTCATCTAAAAAAAGAGAAAAAAAATACATGGGCATGTTTTACATGGTAAAGCACACAGAGTTGACTTTGGTAAGTATAAGCAACTGCTTTGATAAGAGCCAAGTAAATTGCTTATTCAAAGTAATTTGTTGAATATTTATGATTAGAAATACATTTTCAAGATGAGAAATTTATGCAGAGTATTCACAGATTATTCAACTTACTTACTTTGAATAGTTAGTAACCTCTTTTTATTCTTTAGAATGTCTTTCTATTCTTTATTAGTGGGAGCTGTGAGTTATGGAGTATTCGTAGCACTTGTACTCCCATCAAATAAGAATTATTTTAGTTGGATTGCTATGGCAGAGAAAATAAAGTGTATGACTGATGAAACCTGTGCCTTTATTATATGCAGATAATAAATACAAAATTACAACCAAAAAGTAGGATATAGAGTAGAGAATAACAAAGATTTATGATTAACATAATATATCTTTACAGAATTTTTAAACAAAAGCTTCATTTCATATTCTTGGCTTGCACTTATTTTTACAAATTAAAAATAAAAAGAAATTATAAATATATTTGCATAAACAGATACAAGTTTAACAGTCACCAGACAGAGAGAGTATGAGACAATTTTTACATAATCCATAGGTGAGATCATCTGACCCAAGCTACCAATGCATCAAAAGGAAAGGCACATTCATCAGAAAAAAAAATTTTTTTAAGTGTGCAGGATTCCACCAAAGCTGTACAAACTGGTTTGTGTCTACCTCTTTCAGCTCAATATAACAAACAAAATAATGTTTGATATCTTTAAGTACAAAAATCTATACAGATTATAATGGCAAAGAGCAGATGTCCTGGTTTGAGCTGGATTAGAGTTAATTTTCTTCCTAGTTGCTGGTATAATTATCTGGTTTTGATTTAGTATGAAAATAATGTTGGTAACATATTGATGTTTCAGTTGTTGCTGAGCAGTGTTTATGCTAAGTCAAGGAATTCTCTGCTCCCCATCCCACCCCAACAATAAGGGAGCTGGTGGTGCCCACAGAGTTGGGAGGGCACACAGAATATCCCAGCTGACCTAAGGGATAGCCCAGACCATGTGGTGTCATGCCCAGCATGTAGAGCTGGGGCAAGAAGGAAGGAAAGGATGTTCAGAGTGATGGTGTTGTGATGACCTACCCTTAAGGGGAAGGAAGCACCTCAGATTTGTGAATGCACATTGGTGGGAAGGACTGACAAAAGTCAGAGGATTTGCACACAATTAGAGACTGTTAGTAAATTGCATACCTGCTATGGAAATCAGTATATTAATTCCTGATCTACTATATAAGCACACAACAGTGCGTTTTGGATAATGGGATAGGGTGAAAGGGAAGAGAGAAATCAAAGAGGGAGAGATTAATTAAGGAAATACAGAGAGAAAGAAAAAGGGAAAGAAAGAAGGAGAAAGAGAGGAAAAAGGGAAGAATAAAGAAAGAAAGAGAAGAAAAAAGAGAGAAAACATAAAAAGAAAGATCACCAGTCCTGGTTCCGGCATCAATCCAGTTGGTGAGATGTCCATCCTGGTTTCAGAGACAATCGAACTGATAAACTGATTAACGTTGATCCAGCTGTGTCAGTCTGGCCAAGGAGCTGTCCAGGGTCCTGTAGGTGACGCCTGAACTTGGAAGGGTATCTTTTCATGGAGAGGTTTCTCCACCCAAAAGAGAGGTTTCGTGCTTTCCCTCTAAATTAGTTATCATATGCAATCCTTTCTTTCAGGTGTTTTTGGAAATGGATCGGAGAACTTTGGTGGTCTTAATTCCACCCTATTGTCCATGTCCACTTCCTACCACTCATTCCTGCACTTGCAATGTACTGTGTTGTGGCTCTTTCTCACAGAAGATTGCTTCCCTATCTCCACGTGTTCCCCCTCCTTCAGCCAAATATTGTTCTTTCTCACAGCATCTTAATACCAATAATTCATGGTTACTACCAGTGATTCTTGTCTGTTATTACTAAAAGACCTTTGTTGGCTCCACAGCCATCTGGTTATTGGTGTTTGAGATATGCACATTAGCCCCTTATCTTCTGGGAACTGAGAGCTCAAATGGGTCTCACTTTGCACCACTGTTTATAGGATCACAAGAGAGTGGGCTTTAGTCATAGCAATTATTCATCCTGGCTGCAATTTTAGTCAGTAACTTCTCTCTGAAGTTTTAAGAAAAAAGGTATTATTCCACTTGGGTTGTTATTCAGGTGAGAAAAATAAGTTTCTCAAGGCTGTTTGTTAAAAAAAACAGATGCTCATTAGACAACACAAGTTCCTCGGAGCAGACTGTGTTTGTCATAAGCTCAAGAGGGGCTTAGTCCAGCTGCAGTTTGTCAAGGCCAAGTCCTAACAAGTATATTTCTCAGGTCACAGTGAGGCTGGGGAGGAGTGGGATACAGCACCACAGTCCACCCTGTGACTAAAGCCAGCTTCTCTGGGGCATTTGTCTTCTCAAGTCAATGTTAAGCATGATGGTACCCTGCTCTCCTGGGGATGAGTGAACACCTGTCTACACATGTGAATTTGTGGATTAATTCCTTGCTTTACTTTACTGGAGTGTGTGGCTTTTGCTTTCCCTATTAAACTGTCTTTATCTCAACCCATGAGTTTTCTAGTTTTTACTCTTCTAATTCTGTCCAAAATCCCACTGGCGCAGTGAGTGAGAGCCTATGTGGAGCTAAGCTGACAACTCAGGTTAAACCACAACAGTAGGAAAATGCCAACATTTGATACAAATCCTTTGGACATAAACATTTTAATATAATACTTGATGTTTATGATGGCTTTAAGCCAAAACACTCATGATTTATTCAACATGCTGAAGAATCATCTTCAGGTAAAGGAGTAAAAAGCCATCATATGTGATGATGACGGAAGGAAGAATACTTCATTTTCTCTAGATATTGAGATTTACATAGAGAATAAAGCAGAACTGCAAAAGCAAAAGTTTAAATCTTACTATTTCAGTGAATGCCCCAAAAAACAAAATTCAAAACCCAATCTCAAAGAAAATAAGCAAAAAATCCCCCCAGAAAACTATCAACAAAAACACAGCCATAAGTTTACTGTGGTATTCTTATGAGTTACATGACAAGCCTTTTGTCACTACTGTTTGGTAATGATTTAACTCTCATTTATGGCATCTTGCACAACCCCAAAACTTTGCATCACATGTATAGTGATAAGCATTCACACCTATATAAATGATATAAATATGACTGATATAAATAGCAGAGTGAGTGCCTTGCAAAGTAACAACCCACATAATCATATTGCTGGGTGGCAACAGATCTAAGATGTACTGCACAACCAGGACCACATAAGAAATTATTGATTCAGGCTTGTCTTTATTTCAGAAATTATGTCCGACACCAAGAAGTACATCCAAAACTGAGATGTCAAGTCTACTACAGTTTTAAATTCCAGGAAGCACAATAGCTACCTATATATATTGTAGAGCATTTAAATGAACATTAGTAAATACAGTGGGATTGCCTTGAAAAGATGTTGGAAAAACATATATCAGTCTCTGTTCTGGGTTGCCACTAAATTATTATACTGAAGTTGTGATGGATCTTATGGGGTTCAGGAAATGACAGGCTATCATGAAACACTGTCAAAGGTATTAGGTGATGTTTCTGAGTAACATAAATTCTAATATCCCTTAATTAAAGTGCTTAACTTACTTTCTTAAGACATATTTTTTAAAGAATCTTGTTGGCATAATCATCTACCTCATTAAACTGATTCCATGCCAGTGTAACTGAACTCCTGTCAACAGAGTCAAAGCAAAGCAAAACTTCTGCAGTGAGGTGAAAAGTCAGGAGTAACATGAATAAAACAATCAAACTGAACTTTCACCTTGTCAGAGTTTTTTCCTGTTAATTTTTATATAATTATGCTGAGCTAGATACATGTGAGGAAATTAGGATCTGGAAAGAATGGAAGAATGGTGTAAAACTGGTACTACAGTTTCCTTTTTTTCTCTTTTTTTTTTTTTTTAGGGCAGGTGGTAGGTTTTCCCATCTTTAAAATAACCTGACAGCTTCTGGAACTCACTATATTCAAGTAATGAATCTAAGCAGCACAATGCCCAGTGGGCATTTCAAAGTGGAATTTACTCCCAGCAAGATGATGATTAGGACTTGCATCAGACATTTCCTTTACAGTGCCAGAAAAAAGACTGAAACTTTGGTCCTCACAAGATCTCACAGCGGAATAAAATTAAGAGGACATGTACTACCGAATAATAGTTTTCATCTTGAACAAATTAAATTCTGAAGTTAGAAGCACTTGAAACACTTAGGAAGTCAGTACTTGAAAATGTAGCATAATGCCCTTTATTTCTCCCAACACATCATTTAATTCATTAGAAACTAAAAGACCAAACTCTGTGTCTTCACAACTATATTCAAATCCCTATTACCAATGTCTTCATCTGCCTAGGCATCAGAACTGCAGTACTCTGAAGAAGGCCGTGGAACTCCATAGGTTGGAGCTCTTCCTTTTTCCTGAAAATATTTCAATATTCTTTGGGTTAGAAAAGGAGTGGGTGTAGGTAGGTGTGTGAAATGTGCCCAGGTTGTTGCTTACACTGAGGTGAAATAGCATAGAAGGGTCCTCATGCTTGAGCTACAGCTCTCATCCTCCAAAGTGAAGCAGCTGCATGAAGACTGTCCTCTGGAAACTGTTCCCTCTCCATTATAACTCCCATCATTTACTCAGGATTTGCTTAGGGAAGTTCTTGTTGACCTGGACCAAGGCAGCACCAGTCACATTTTAAACAATATAATATTATAATCAGATTCCAGTACCTATCAAGTTCCTTTGAGGACTTCTTTATTTTTGATCAATATAAGCAGAACGTCTGTATTAAAGTGATACCACAGCTCACAGATTTGGGTACATACAAGATGAAGAAGATCCTAGTCGCAGTAAATATTTAAAACAGATGTACTATGTATTTTAGATACATAATCTTAAATGATATCTTTCAACAGATCAGACACCTGAACCCTTAACTGTAAGGAGAAAAGTGACAGAAGGAAGAAACAGTTGCCACCTGCACATATGATCATGTGCAGTATTGGCTGATGACTACCCATAAAATATTACTAGATGGAGCCTATTCCCTTTTGTTGCTTTCCTCCTACATTTTTTGCAGGGTGAGGAAATTGCCTAAACTTCTTAGAAAATAAAATAAGGCAGTCAGGCCAGAGTAATTTTCATATTCTCTTAAAGTGAATTTTTCTATCCTCTTAAAGTGATTTCTCAAGAGTGTTACAGTACACAACAGTCTACGTTGACTGGATGAACACCACCACAATTTTGACCATTATACACAGATACAGGGGCAGGAAAAATGAGACTGAAGGGTCCTGATTCCTGGGCAAGGCAGTACCATCACCTTTCTGTGAAAGCATCTTTTGATGTCAAAACCATACATAGATGTTTATCCACAATACAGCAAAACACTCAAAGGTACGCCTGGACTTGTTTATAGTTTCCATTTATCAAAACACTTCAAAACTAGAAAGGGAGACAGGATCCCCGCCTTGAAGAGTTTACAGTTTATTTTGGGGACATTAAATATATCTTAATTTAATATAGCCCCCCTCATGACTAGTAGAAAGTCTTACTTTGTAATATTGTAATCTCATTTGGAAAAATACCACAGAGCTGTGGAAATAACTGTGTCTTTTAACTTTTCTACAGTCATGTATGTGATTCAAAGATGACAACTCTATGACACCAAAATCCATTTAGTAGATTTATTCAATACTGCAAACGCCTTTGCATACTAGGAGAAAATTTAGAAGATGGAAAATCTTGTAATTTTAATGTACAAAATTTCAAGCTTGAATATCTGCTAAAAGACCCCTCAAGAGTGACAGACTGTTATCAGTGTGTGCAAGATTCTGGAAGGACAAAATGCAAAAACAGAAGTAATCAAAATGTACAAAAGAGGTACTTAAGCTCTATTGTGCTTCTGATGAAGTTAAAATGTGTAAGATTGAGCTAGAGATGGAGGAAAAGAAGAAAAGAAATATACAGAATAATTGGACTTTATCATAACCTGAATCAGTGGAAAATGAATTTGCATGAGTAAAACACATGCATAATGCAAGTGTTACTAAAAATAAAAGCTAATTTTACAATCATTTTATTCCCTGTACTTCATTTAGTTCATATTCTAACACAAAAGAAAGAAAGCTAATGCAGGCTTATACAGAACTGCTTTCAGGATCCTAGTTATTATCATAACGGTATTTCTGTCAGAAGTTATTGGTAAGCAAACTATTCCTTATTCCTTATTCCTTATTCCTTATTCCTTATTCCTTATTCCTTATTCCTTATTCCTTATTCCTATTGTTTTCCTCCACTGATTTATGTATTGCCCCCATATTGCATTACTCCCACACTGCATTACTCACACAGCTTTTTCCTCTCACCTACTGAAGTTCCTTTGAAATAGTCTTTATTGATCACTTTTTTTTTTCATCAGCTGGGTGGGTAGATATGATAGTTTTCCTGAGCTGCTGTGTGAAATGTGGTCTATTTCATTTAAACCTGTAGAAGAACACCTGGAATAGCATTGTGTAATTTTCATCAAAGCGTTCTGCAAAACCAAATCAAAAGACTGTTTAAAAAAAAAACAAAAAAAAAACAAAAAACAAAACAAAACAAAAAACCCAAAACAAAACAAAAAACCCCAAACAAACAAATAAAACCCCAAAAAACAAAACAAAATCAAAAACAAAACAAAATCAAAAACAAAAACAAAAACAAAAAACAAACAAAAGAAAACAAAACAAAAAAACAAAAAACCAAAACCAACCCCAAAAAACGGGGGAGGGGGAAAGTGAAGTGAGGATGAGAGACACACAGATCATGAAAAGAAAGAGTTGTCTTGTTGTCTTAATACTTCTAGAATTTATTTCACCTTCTGAGTGTTCCAAGGTGCCTGGTCATCATGGGTACTTTTTCCTTTCTCAATGACAACCATCATGCTGACAAGGTCATAAGAGATGAAAATGGAAAGTGTACTCCACAGTTAAAGCTTAGTGCTTTGGGACAAGGAGACCTTGCTATTTTCTAATCTCAAGATGCCAAGAAAAAAAAAAAACATTTTAAGTCTCTGACATAACTCCCTGGTTATGAACTACATTTCAGGGAATTATTGTCATGTTGGAAGCTGAACTGGGATATGGTAACAAGATGAAAATTCTTTTTCTCCCAGTTGGATCTGCCCTCCCTGCCCCAGTTGGACACACCTATTAGAACACCAAAACCAGCGTGTGATAAGTTATAGGCAGCACCAGACCAGAGTCTTATGTTGATTAAGCCACTATAAATCTAGAGTAACCCTATAGAAATCTTATTTTCCTCCAAGTAAAATGAGCATCTGGCTTCCCACATGTAATCTTTGATTTTCAGGTTATGATAACCATGACATTAGGCAACATTAGGGAAGTTTCAGGGTTTTGTAAATCAATGCAAGTGATACAAACATCCAGAATGTGGAGCTTGACACAGTAATTTCTGCACTCAAACCCACTTGACCTGATACTTCAGGAAAATAAGCTCCATGAGGCTACACAAAATTAAAATCAATGAATTGTTGGATGAACAACAGACATAACAACTTGTTTTTTATAAATTTGTTTTCTAGACCTTTCTTCCTGTGAAATAAACTATACTTGTTTCCTTTCTCCTTCTCTCTTTCCCCTAACATTGTCTAATTTGCACTGATATGATAATTTCATCCTCAGATTCCGCCTAGCCCTCTGTGGTGTACAATACTGGCAGCTAAAGTCAGTGTATGCTCCACCAGACTCCCAGCTGCTCTATATGTATTGCTGGACAGCCAGCAGATCAAACAGAAAATATAACTTTCAAGTCAATTTTACAACCCTCTTTCACCAGGAGAGAGAAATTCTCCTCCAACTAGTGATTTTTTGTTAAGAGGCTGGAAATTCAGACCTGTGAAATCTCTAGCCTTCAGCTATACTTGTTAAAACTCAAGGCTTTTATATATTATTTGAGGTAACTGACAGAGCACAGTAATTTCTGTCTTCCCTTAGTTTGTACCTGGTTTAGGAAGTCAGCATAAACAGAGCTGAGATTCCTTCTGTGTGAGAACATATGATAATTCATTAGTAAATGTTTCATCTTCCTGGTCTTATATAACATTTAGACATACATAACATATCATCATTTCATTAAAGGAAGTGTGAAATGATACTTCTAGGAGCCCACTTCTTCATTCTAGGGCATGATCCTATCAGCACACATCATTTATCAGCTTCTTAAAACCTTAAAAAAGAGAATAGTATTTATAGTCAAATATTCCTTCATTTTTCTAGACTTATTCACAGCTCACAATTAATATGAAAATACATCCAACCAAAACCATGTCTGCCCAGCAGTATCTTAAAATGGAATCAGGATAATGAATAAAGTAGATCTGAAGTATTAAATCAGTAAATTGTTGAAATTTTCCCTTTGCAGACCCTTTTTTAGACATTCATTTCTCAATTAATTTCTATTTCTTTCAGGTTTGGAACCTAAACATTGCATCTCTGGAAGAGAAGAACCTCACGAAAAATTTCTATCATTTCTATCATTCTTCCCTCACCCTATGAAAAGCTGCAAAATTTTCTGTGTTCCTCTCTACTTTGGAAATTTGTTGCATTGCTGCTTCAGGGATGCCCATTCAATTTGCTGAACCACTTATTTGAGGCAGCATTATATTTGCTGCTAGTGGCACCTTCTTATTTACTGTTTTGGCCAGATATTCAGTCTGTCCCAGTCATTGGAGACTGGAGTTCTGTCACTTAATCCTTTTTTATAGATTTCTAGAGGTTATGTTTATAAAAACCAAAAAGTCTTCAGAAGGGAGACATAATCCCCCTTCAAAACTAAAGAGTGAACTAGGTTACTGTCTTATTTATGATCTCCTCACAAATTTGAAAAGTGATGACTTCAGAAGGCTTTACTTTAATTCTCACTGATTCATTTACATAAAAGTCTAAGTGAAAATTAAGCCCTTTATGTCAGTAACCATGGGTGTTTTGTTTTCTTACATTTTCCACGCATTCAAGTGTTGAGAATTCAAAAATACCAAAGGAAAAAATCCTAAAAAACATATGCAGGCAGTAAATGCAAGGAAGAAAATGAGTGAAAAGCAGATTACAGATGCTTAAAGAAACGTTCAAAGGATTTTTGTTTCTTCGTCTCCTCAGTATTCCAAAACAATTATCTTTCCTGAGAAAGATGCATGTTTTTATATTAAAAACTAAGTAACAAGAGGGACCTTGTCTCATCTCATGTACAAACGTAACTTAAGGTTAACATGATTCATACATTTTAGTTTTAAACTGTATTTTGTTTGTGGGCTCTCAGCTGCTTTATCATAAACAGCAAATACAATTTTTCTTATGAAAGTAATATTTATGAGAACTGAAGCCTCTGTGTTATTCACTCCTGATCTTTCATGAAAAGCTCACTATCCATCATGCTCAAATTTTATTTTCTTAAGAATATGTTACTCTGCATTTTCTCCTACAAATACACAGAAACCCAGACCTTTGCTGACACTCTGGTCTATACCAACCATGTGAAAAGCATACCCTGTGCTTCATAGAACAGACTGTAACTACCCCGTAGGAAAATGAGGCAATGTTTATTGCTCTTTACACATAGTGGTACAGGTCTATATATACAGGACAAAAAACAAGAATGATTTATTGTTTTCCATTCAATTCCAAACATTCCTCCTCAAAAAATTTCATATGCTTAAATTAACTCTGGAAAGTATAATTCAATCTCTCTCTTCACTGGATAAAACCTTTGACCCAAAGTTTTGGAAAATGCCCTAGTTATTAATATCAGGCCCAGCCAGCATGGACTCATGAAAGGCATGTCTGGGTTAATAAATCTTATCTCCTTGTAGTAGAAGGTGACCCACTTAGTGAATGAGGAAAGGCTGTGTATGTTTAGTAAAGTCTTTAACACAACATTCTCCAGGAGAAACTGGCTGCTTATGGCTTGGATGGGTGGGTGCACTCTTTGCTAGGTAAAAAAAATGGACAGCTCTGTTTGATAACTTTGTTGTGAACCTGAAGGTGGGATCAAGTGCAGACTGTCCATTTGCAAACTGCACCAAGTTGGGTGGGAGTGCTGATCTGCTGGAGGGTATGGAGGCTCCCTACAGGGAGATCTGAACAGGCTGGGTCTATGAGCCAAGGCAAATTTTATGAAGTACAACAAAATGAAGTGCTGAGTCCTGCACTTGGGTCACAACAACCTCATGCAGTGCTGTGGGCTGGGGAAAAGCAGCTGGAAAGCTGCCCAGCAGAGAAGGACCAGCTGGTGCTGGTTAACTTCTGGCTGAACATGAGCCAAGAAGGCCAATGGCAGCTGGCCTGTGTCAGCAACACTGTGGCCAGCAGGACCAGGGCAATGATGGTCCCTCTGTGCTCAGCACTGGTGAGGCTGCACCTTGAAAGATATTGAGGTTCTAGAGTGTGTCCAGAGAAGGGCAATGGAACTGGTGAAGGGTCTGGAGAATCACTTTAGCATTGCTGTGATACGCAGTCTGTTTCGTTTGTTGCTT
>VWZS01009269.1:91383-119170 GCA_013397075.1 Rhabdornis inornatus
CGTAATTTTTGTGGTATTTTCTAATTTAAAGTTTTTACTGTTAGTGTATCCTTTTATAAACACTACAGTTTTATTTTCTTGAAGTAGCATTGATTTGGACTTTAGGGTTTGATGCCACTGCAATTCCTCTGGTAATGATAGCTTATATTGTTTAAACAAAAACTTAATGTCTGGTCACATAAGATATCACAGAAGTGTTTTGTTTACAAAATCCAAAAGCAGAACCCTATTTTCCCCTGTTTTTTATAGTATTAAGTGAAAACTTCTTACATTAGTGGATGAGTCTTGACCTGTTTGATACTCCTGTTAAATAATATTATATTTTAGGAAAGGGGACACACACAACTAATACAGGCATTTCTAGAAGTGTACTTCAAAATTTATAAAAAGCACTATTTACTATTTTACTGCTAAATAATGCCTATTAAATGATCATGAACAGTTTAAAAGACTGCATCTCATTTGTGTCAGTGAAACAATTCAAATGAAGACCATAATGTGAGTTCACTGAGTGATTTGATTGTGAATTTTGCACAGCTTGCAGATATTTCTTTCAGACCTGAGGTTCTGGAATAACACTAACTTTGGATTTGAAAATTTTTATTTTAGTAGTTTTCAGTTTGCATGGACATGAAGAGAAGATTTACTAAGTAAGAAAAAGCAAGAAAACCATTACATTTTCCTGGAAAACCAGGAAAAATCCCTACATAATTTGAGAATTGACAGAGATGCTGATTTCAGTGTTAGGATGGTTTTTACAGAGCTACTAAGCTCATGAGCTCATTTTTACCTAAAGCTCCAATTTTCATCAAGGTCCTAAGTTTCACTTTCCTTGAAGTGAATATTGATGCTCTTGCATCTCAAAGAACCACAGGTGATCTTCATCAAGATGTTTTCATTTGCATTGAAGGATATACTCTTAGTGGGAAAGACTCTTCTTGTTTGTTTGTAGGTTTCATTTCTTGTTTTCTTTTGTTTAGATTTTGTTGAGGTTTTGCTGTTGGTTTTGTCTTTCTCCCCTCCAGCTCCCCCTGAGAGGCAGACAGGAGAGGCTGCTGAATTCTTTTATGTTCTGAATTAGACAAATGTTAAGAAAACAGAAGAATACAGATAGTACAAAACCAAAAGATGGATTAGGAATATTGAAGGGATTCAGGAGATGGGATTGTTCTGTGAAAAACAAGAAAATATCGAATATACAAAAAACTGGGGGGGAGCTGAGCCTAAACTGTTAGAATAATTAAAAATATGTAAGGCATAAATCATTGTAAAAACACAGTGATAGAAAAAGGCAATTGGAAGAAAGTACTTGTCTCTTCTGAGTATTTGTCTCTTCTGAGTTAGAAGCCCAATGTTCTGTATTTAGAGGGACACAGACATGGAGATGACCTGAAATAATGGTCAAGAGGTGATTGCTTCTTGAAGGCTCAAAAGTTAAAAGGCTCATTTTTTTGGTTCCATGATTTAAAGCAGTCACATTATTTTTAGGACAAAACGGAGGGAAAGCTGTCAAGCTGTTTGACTGCTTGACTTTGGTTTTGGTCTTTACACAGGAATGAATTGCACAATAAACAACTTCAATATGCTCTTCAATAAATTGTGCTTACTTTTTATGATGTATTCGCTTATAGTTATTCAGTGAGTGAGATTCTGCTGCAAACCATGTCAAAACACATAGTTGTATTAGAGGGAGAAAAGAGGAAAGGAAATAATTAAAAATACATAGTTCATATAGATTAATCAGCGACTTTTTAAGCAAGGCAGAAACCAGGAAATTTTAATCTGTTTTTAAACTAAGAAACCAGCATCTCCATCCTTCAAAAAACAATGTAGACATCTGAATGCACACCATTAGATTTTATTCGTAGTTTGTCTTGTAAGAGATGGATTTTCTATTTTATGATAAGAGTCCTTCGGTTTTGTCTGGGATAGAGATAATTTTCTTCATGGTAGCTGGTATAGTGCTGTATTTTGGGATGAGAATAAAATAGGTAAACACACTAATGGCTTAGGTTTTGCTGAGCAGTCCCTACACTAAGTTAAGGATTTTGTGCCTCTTCCTCCACCCCTCCAGTGAGGGGGCTGGGGCTGCACAAGAAGCTGGGAGGGGTCACAGCTGGGACAGCTGACCCCAATTGACCAAAGAGATCCCCCAGGCCTTATGGCCTCATGCTGAACAGAACAAAAAAATTCTGGAGGAGCTGGCCAGGGAGTAGTGGTAACTGCTTGGGAACTGCCTGACAATTGTATTTATGATTATTATTATTACTACTATTATTGTCCCTTCCTCTTCTGTCCTAATAAATTGTCTTTCACTCAACCCATAAGTTTTACCTTTCTTTTGATTCTCTACCACATCCCACCATGGACCAATGAAGATATAATAGAGGTGTTTCACTACCTGGGGGTTAGACCACAACATCGGTCCATGATACCTGGCAGTTTTTGTCTCTTGGGTTGCGGGTTGTTTGGGGTTATTTTTGATACTATTGTCTTACATTTAGTCAGCCTATATATCCATCTATCTATGAAATACTGGTTAGCTTTTTGATGCCATTTGGTGAAACTCAGCTTGAAGATGTCTGATTTTCAAATGTTTTCATCAGTATCCTGATCTAGAGGGCACACTTCATGAGTTGATGTAATAATTTTTGTGATGATGAAGGCATTGTGTAAGAGAAAATTTAAATGTATTTTAAATAATTTAGACCATCAAAGGGAATTAAAAAAAAAAAAAATAGATTTTTTTTATCGAGGAAAGAGGATGAGGAGATGTAGTGTTGCTGCCTTTAAGCACTCAGCTGCTCGCTCATGCCCCCCTTCCCTGGTAGGATGGGCAAAGAATCAGAAGCCCAAAAGTGGGAAAGAAACACAAGAATTGAGATTGAAACAGTTTAATAATTAAAAATTTACAACAAACAATAACAACAGCATATAATAATAATACTAGTAGCAGTAGTAGTAGTACAGGAAAATGGAGAAAACCAATGTGAAACTTCCAAAGTTGTGAGTAAAAACTGCAAGAAAATAAGGCCCAGCTTGGCACAATGAAGTCATAGGGTAAAAGTTTATTTCCCTGTTTTAAACTAGTGTTTATGAAGATGGGGAAACACAGGACATAAGATAAAAGGGTAATTGACTTCTGAGATATCCTTTTTAAACTTTATTATTAGATAAAAATGCAAGTGCATATAATTAATGCAGTATTTATTGGCATAACTGGCCTTAAAGTTTATGAACTGTATATTTTATTTCATGGCTTTTAGGATCTAATATTTAAAATTGGTTTGTACCCAAGCCTAGGAATACCCATTTTGTTCATCATAACATAAAACAAGACAATACTCTCTTGTGCAAAAATAATGGAGTGTGTTTAAATTGCATCCTAAGATTTCATCCTGATTATTGTCCTGTATTTAAGATGCTAAATTAAAATTTTGGCCAAAATTGCTCCATGAAAGCCTGGTGATAGTTTTTAGAGTAGTTTGGATCATATTTGTTATTGGCAAAGAACAAAATGCATGCAATAATACACAAAAACCAAAACACTTTCCTAAATAACTGTTTTATTCTTAAATTGAAACAGAAAGTAAAATTCAAACTACAACATAAGACTTGAAGATTTTAATGCTTAATTTTTTTCTTTTCTGGACTTTTATGCATTAAACTATCTTTAGTACCGTGCTTCAGATTGTAGATAAATTTTATTTCAGATTTATCCATCTACTTTTGGGACCACTTTGTTGATAGCTTAGTGTGGATTTGGGTAAGTCTAGGTTACTCCATCATGACTTATGGGTGTCTGCAGAGGACACATGTTAGATTTCACAAATTTTAGAGTTGATGTTGCATATCATTCATTGGTTTTTCAGTGTGCTGCGAAATTCTAGGCTTCATCCCTTAAACTATTTTTGTATTTTTCTCCCAGACAAACAAACACATACATGTTAAAAATGAGAGTAATTCCTTTAAAATGGAGTGAAATAAAGTCTATTTAATCACCTCCTCTTGCTATTGCCAAACTTTTCATGTTCCCCTCGCATTAGACGAAAACAATTTAAAAGAGTTAAGTGTCCTGGGTAACTCCTAGCCATGCAGAGACAGAGGCACATACAAGGGAAATTAATTTCTCAGGTTCATTAATTTGTGCACTTGAGCAAATAATAAATATAGGCTTGGGCTTAGCAAGAGTTTTACAGTACTAGAAAGGAAGACTATATTTATTAGGGAGAATAATTATTAAGCCTAAAGACCACATAATAAGGAAAAAAGATATTTAATGTTCAGGTTTACGATGAAAAAGAGGGAGTTTCTTGTATGAGATGTGTATTTAGAGCATGCCGTGAAAAATGCTGAAGTCAAGGGCTCAATCCCCATATGGGCCATTCACTTAAGAGCTGGACTCAAAGACCCTTGTGGGTCTCTTCCAACTCAGAATATTCTGTGATTCTGTATGGGTTTATAATAAACTTTCTCCATTTGGTTTTCAGGTTTAGAAAATATTAATGAAATTATCACCATGTATTAGAAACGGCGCGTTTGTGAAAACTGCAAAATGGTGAATGGTGAGTCTTGTCTTTAATCTCAGGCAAAGTGTGGCTTCTGCAATAAGATTAAGATTCTCTCTAGACAAAGTATTTGACTCAAAATTTTAGTCATAGGTTAAATACTGCAAGCATATTTCATAACTTCTGCTGAAAGTTATCATAAGAACTCCATCTGTGTATTTCTTTCAGCTTCTAAAGTGAATGTCAATTTAGTTTGTAGGACTGTACTTCAATCAATAAAAATTTACTACAACTGAAATTCACTTCAAAGTGGTGAGTTAAAGAGTCACCTAAACTTTGTTCTGATTCTTTTCTTTGGAAAAATATTTTTTTTTTTTTAATGTCTGCTTCGTACCTACATGTGTGGAGTCAGTAAAAACCACAGGCTTTTCTTTGGTTTCATATAAAGAAGATGAACTGCTTTTCAAGAAATGGTGCAAAAATCATGAAGGATGCTTTGTATGCTTCAAGTTATTATGTTCAGGTAATAGCAAACCTCGTATTCAATTAGATCTTGATGTGTGAGTTTCATTTTTTATTGCAATCCATCAGAAATTTTACAGAATGAATAACAGAACTCCTAAATATAACAAACATTTCAAAGTCAGTGAAGGATTATGATCTGGTATGAATATTATAACTGTTTCATATAATAACAGTACAGTTAGAACTGTTTGTCAACACTTTGTTATAAATTATATACTCTTGGGGACTGTAGTAGTGTACCAACGTGTATGGTTCTAGAGGACCAAAATTCAAAGGCTTTCCAGAGTGAGCTATCTTATCTAAAGTAGCTATTTATTAGCCACAGTATAATTCCTCAAATTTTAAGAATTAGGAGTGAACTGAAAACTGCCAAATGTATTCAAAATTATTCTCTTCAACAATATGTTTTGTTGAAAAAGTATTTGCATTCTATTAACACCGTAATAGCCAAAATTCACTAGAGTTATACTGAAATACTGATAAAATAATCTGGTCAGTCCTAATTGCCACTGCCACAGCAGTGCTGTTCCTTATACAGATAGCAGTGATGATATCAAGGTTCATACTAGATAAGGGGTAGGTAAAGGTATATAGTATATCCAGGGAACTTCCTAGTTCCAAAATTGTACAAATACAGATAGAGACAGGCTTCCAAACAGATGCTATTATTAAGAAATACAGGATACATTAACAAGATTATTTAATTTTCATTCAGTTTGGGAAATATGAGAAAATTCTGAAGAACTGAACAACATTAAAGAAAACAGAGAGTGTAAGTTCATTGATGTATTTGAGAGAAGTTTCTCAGGAATTATAAACCAGTTACATGTCTGCAGCATGATGGAATATTAATAGAATGAAGATTTTTTTAAAAACATTTATACTGATAGAATTGCTGGTCTGCCTGATAAATACTACTGTGTGGGCACATACTTTGATTTCTCCAAGGTATTTGAGTAACATATTAGATTTTGTTCAAAAAATATTATACTATATGTGATTATCACAGCAATGAGTGGATGTAATTTAAAAGTGGTTTGTTAACTACAATTCCCTGTAATCCGAAAGAGAAATATCATGGTAAGGCATATTTTTGAAAAATATATTTTGGATTTTTTCTTCTAAATTTTTACCTATGACCTATATGACATGGTAACTTTCTAATATGGCTGCTAAATGACACTGGTTGATGAGAGAAGCAATGGTAAATGAAACTAACAAACTTTTCACCTTTAATATAGCTAAATCCATGGGATTGCAAATTTTGCATTTGAGAGTAAACAATACATGTGATATACATCTATATTAATTCTATAATTCTGCAAATCAGTAATTTAAAAGAAGACAGATTTTGGCATCAAAGTTTGATTCTACACAAATTCTCATTTGTACTATTCTTGAAGAAGGGAAAAAAAAAAACCGCGGTAAAGAGGAATACCAGAGGAAGGGTTTTTTAGTACAGTGAGTATGTAGAACAGCTAAAATTCTATACCCAATTCAAGACAACAATGAATACTGTACTATTAGGAACATTACCTGAAGTGGGGTCACATTTCTTATGAGTAGTGTGGAAATCCTGAGAAGCTCTGTTGCTATAGCTCAGCTTCCTTGTAACAATTAGAACAGATGCTTGTGATCTGTTTTCAAGATTCCAAATAAAATCCACATTAAGTATTGCTGAAAGACAAACACTACAGTATAATCCTTTATTTAAAAATGCCAAAAGACAAAAAATTTCATCAGGAAAAGTAATTAAGAAAATTACCTGGTAGTAGAGGATTTTCAGGCTTTTTGGTAACTACACAGTAAAATCCAATGATTGGAAGGTTTTACCAACTTGGTCTTTAAATGTAAGAGATTTAGCCTCAATCACTTTGTGTTGGGAAAAAATGGGAACTTTGCAATTTGTGGCAATCAAATCCTACGGTGAGGGAATAAAGCTTGTAGGATATCAGCAAGTTTAACATTGCCAGAGCTAAATCTTGAAAACGTTGGGTTCATCAAAACTTGCAGTAGTTCAGCTTAACAGGAGAAATAGAACCATATGATCTTCCTTCCTAGGACACTGTTTCCTTCTGGTTAATGTAGGTCCCTGGAGAGGATGGGATTTTAGAATATCACAGTTCAGAAGGCAGCAGACCATGACCAAGTTTAGTTATCCATTGCATGAGGCTGTTGTCCTCAGAGGTAAGAATAGAATACTGCACTTCATTGTGCACCCTTAGACTCACTGATGGCTTGATGCTCTCTTTTAATTTTCCTTAATCACCTTCTTTAAGAAGGATGAGATACATGGCTACACCCAGAGTGCACCTATAGTGTAAAACATGCTAATAATAAAATATTCCTGGTAAGATTATATTTCTCAAAAAATATTCCTCAACTTGTTAGTGGCTCTGGCTGCATGACCTTTGCCCCTCTCCCCACCCCACTATCTACCTGGTAAGAAAGATTAGAAGACAAGTAACCTCATTACTTCTGTACACCTACCTACAGCTAATGTAGCCATATAGCAAAAATATGAGTGAAGAGAGATGAAATATTTTTAATCAGTCTTTAGACAAAATAGTCAATATTCAGTTTCTCATCTTGGGGATTATTTTTCATTATTATGATACTTAAAGATTTTTCTAAGAGCTCCTGTAGGAGGGTGGAATTAATGTATTAACAATGCCATTTTCATTCTAAGTGAAAGATTTGATGTCTCCACAGTAACAGTTAACATCACTGAGTTACGAAAGAAAAATAATGCAACATAAAACCTTTTTTTAAATATTTTAAGTTTATTAAGCTTTATAACATTTTAAGTCTTCCATAGCTTCACAGCTCCACAATGTAGCTAACTAAGGAAGAATAGATTCTCAAAGTACAGTCTGTAGTCATGACACTGACATAAACATTGCTGTAACTAAAAAGTAGTGATATCTTCAGGGAAATTTTTACTTAGGTGATGGTAGCTGTGGCAGGACCTTTAACCCCTGATACAGCAAAAGCTTATCTCCCCATAACAAATGGCTAGGTTAGGCTGGAATAATTTGTCATGTGATGAATTATCTTGGCTGAGAGCCCTCGTTTGCTGGCAAAACACATCCTGGCTTGAATGGAGAGAAAGTAAAACCTAAAATTAGTGATTGCAGAACACAAGCATTTTTACAACTATAAAAGACCATTACGATTTTCATGAAATCAGAAATCTCTTATACACTCTCTGAGTGTGTGGAGAGTTCTCAATGTTAAGATGTTGAAACCGAGTTACTCCCCTGGGATTGAGAGAAACTGGGAGATTGTCTGCACATCGCTACCATTTGTTGGCAAGTGACATTGACTCCCAATCTATGTTATTTCTTCACTAGCTGTAACATAAGGTACCTTTACTAATGTTATTGTGAACTGTATTTTTTATCTTTGTGTTATCCTGTGTAGTAAGTAATCTGTTTAAGTCTTATGTCTGTTTCCTTGGCCTATTCGAATAAATCATGTTGTAGTAGGCCTGATTTGTCACTAAGAACTTGCCAGCAAGAGTGGGTTTTGGGGTGCTGGCTGCCTCAATAAAGCTTCTGCCTACTGCCAGAAAACTGGAAAGGCAGGGATTTGTCTAAGCTCTCCCCTCTCCATTTGTAACAGTACTGAAGAGACATTTCAGTCTAGGCAGAACTGAATATGTTTTTAATAATCAGATATGTATGTAGGACACGATTTACTAACCAGGATTGCATTCACAAACAAAATTACAAACATGCAATTATTAAACCAAATAAACTTGGTCTTAAGAAGTTGTACAATGAGGAATATGGAACATGAAATGTCCTGACTGCTCAACAGGAGATAGTACAGTTCTTAAAAATATATGCTGTTAAGTGATCTGTCACTTCCTGTCAGAAGTTTTGTTGTTGGAAATTTTGGTTATTCAGATAAAAGAAGCTGTCGTATGATAAACAAAAAGCAGAAAAAAATATTTGTAATGAACTTGTTAAAAATACTTAACAAAATAAAAAATTAAGTATAAATATTTCTGCAATGTAAATATAATCATGTATATATACATTGGAAGACCATTGTGACTTATTTGCAGCATCAAACTTTATAAAAATATCAAAATTTTAAAACTACTAAATTTATAATCTAAAGCTAGCTGTTAACAGAATGCATCATCTAAAGCTGTTGACATTATAACAAGGATTTGATAAGCACTGGCTGTAGGCTCCTAGAATTAACATTTGTTTAGGTTCCAGTTTGAAACTCTGCTAAAACATTCCTTTTAGGACACTGTATTGGGTTAATTATGTTTTCATCCAATGCTACTTGAACAATAAGAAAAATTGCAGTTTTGTCTTTAGATAGATTTCATCAGATTATGTGAGCAATTTTGGAAATCTTTAAATTATACTTAAAATGCTTCTAGTCTTGCACAACTGCAAAATAAATTTTAATTCTCACTTTATCAACTCCTAAATGTTGTCTTTTACTACCGCTTCCCCTTAATCCAGTAGTTGTCTTCCTCACTCCCAAGAACAATTAATTCCTGCAGTATGTAAATACACACACAAAAGACTGTTCACCACTGGACACTATTTGGAATATGTGTTTCAAATTCAAACTTTACCCATTTTAACAGACTCCACATGTATCAGCTCTCTTCTCAGTGTTTATCTTTTCTCTCATGTTGTTATACTGCTTTTTATGCCAGCTTTCAAAAGCAAGTTACAAGCTCCCTCTCCACAGTGTGTTTGCAGTATGTTGCAGCTGTTCTGACTAAAACTGTTGCTCAAATGAAATGAGAAATGAGACTATGGCAGAGGATCAGACATTTCTTGAATCCTTTTAACCATGCCTTTGAATTTTTAAGGGAAATCAATACTAAAGAAATGAACCTGAAATCAATTCAAGGAAAAAAAACAACCAACAAACCAACCAACCCCCAAACCAGAAAGAGGAGATAGAAAAATCTTAAATTAACAATTTAATTAAATAATATCTTTTTTGGTGCTTGTTGGTCTCTATGCTTTGTTTCTTAACATCATTCCTGACTTTTCCAAGTGTGGAATCACACCCAAGAAAACTTTCATGCATTGATTGCAGTTAACCATAAAGCATGAGATAACAATGAAAAAATTATGTTCAGCATTCTTTTATAAATAAAATGGTGATTTTTTATTTTTAAACAATAAATGAATGAATTAATTTTTTCATCTGTTAGGAATGTAAAAATGTTGAGCATGTTTGTAGAGATATCAATAAGCAATATTCAACAGTATAAAATTGAATTAAGACACAGGTAATCATATTATTACAATACATCTGAAGGGCAAAACAACAGTTCAGAGGTATAAAAGTAATTTAGTGAAGGTCATTCATCAGACACCTACTTCAAGAAAAATGATGGAGGTATGTGTACAAATAATAGCATTTCTGTTAAATCAGAACTGAATTAAATGTAATATACAGAAGTGATTCATGCTCATATGATTTCAACTGATATCATATGAGCTCAACTGATATATATTCAAATTAAAGAAGTGTCAAATTATAATTATCTACCAATGCAGACTTGCTTCAGACTTAGGAAATAAATTATTTAACTATCTCCATGCACATATCTCTGTATGATTGACTAGCTTCTATAATAATTTAGTTTGTGTTTGCCCTTTGTGCTTTATAATTTATTTACTTCAATGTAACGTTTTTACCCTGTTTGATAGTACAGTTATTCAAATTAATTGCCCCTTGTGTATGTATGTTTATTCTCTACTCCAAAATTATCCATTTTTATGTTCTTAATTCTTAGATCATTCTGGTTAACTACTGTATTCTATGTGGACAGCATGACATGTTGAAGGTTTATGAGTTAAGCATTCAGCTTTGTACAAGTACGCACACAGGGCACAAATATATAAGGACAGGAATCTCTGTCTTAAATGTGAACACAGCTGAAGTGTTGGACAGAAGACTCCAGTTAATCTACATGTGGTTCTGGATATTTATGTAAGATGCAATATGGATGTCTCAGCGTGATGCTCTTCATGAGGAGGTAATATGCCTAAAGGACATAGAGAGTGTTCTAGAAAAACCAGGGAATAAAGTAAATTCTTGCCACATAATTTTTGAAATAATGATTATTAGTATCCAGTTCATAATCTGTACACTGATAGATATTTTCATATCAGGATTATAAAGACCTTTGAAGCTTTCCACTTATTGCAGCCCTTTATAACAAGAATGAACAGATGCATTCAATTAAGTCCTATTTCACATGCTCCTGAATTACTGGGAGCATCTGGAGCAACTCACAAAAGTGGCAGTACAAAAAGTAACCAGTCCAAGTTCTTTCAGACAATTCTCAGACTGTTCCATAGGCATAGTGTTGAACAAAGAAGCACTGACTATATAAAACCAGATGTTAAAATTCTGGATTTTTCAGGATATATTTCAGAGTTAAGGCCCCTCTGTGTGATATTTAAGTGATAACATCACCATCTGAAGGCCCAATTTCAAATTAACATTGGAACACATCCTAGCCAGCCTTATGCATCTGGATTCACAGATACTCATCACTCATCAGTGGACATGTCAGCCAACACTGACATGAAAAAAATGTGTCAAAAACGCAAAAAGTTCTAAAATGTTATAAGGACATTTTTGCCGTGATTTCCATAGAATGTCACATGAAGACACCTTTCTGCTATAAACTATGTCAATCAAATGTTCTGTCTTCATAAAGAAGTGAGAAATAATTTATAAAAAAACTAGTTAATTGATTTATTCCTTAATTTTCACCATCACACTTAAAGACAATTCAGTTCTTTACCACAGTTACAATTTTTTTTTTTTTTAATTTTGAACATAAATTCAGTACTGTCTGGACAATTTCTTTTAAGCTCTTCTTAAGCAACACTATTATAATCTACTCTTTGGAAACAACTTTGCATAAACCCACAAACTCAGTCTCTCACTTCATCTGGGAAAGCTGAGAAAACTTGAAGAGTAGAAATATAGTGTCTTGCTTGCAGGTCTTGCTTACAGGTTTACAGATATATTTTTTCCTTGACTATCTGGAAATAATGACTGCATATAAATAGTAGAAAGAATATGAAACAAAATATTAAGAGGATTAGAAGGATAGTGGAAGGATAAAAAGTAAGCCTGGACCTTTTCACAACCTGGAATAATCTTCCCTGAGACTTTAAGACTCTTGTACAAGGTTTTGGAATGAATGATGAAACTGAACAGTAACAATTGCGTATGTGAAGAATCAGATTTTGTTCTCCAGGATGTTCATGACTGCCATTAGGAAGAAAAGAAGAGTTGCCATGTAATAACAGATATTGAAGTAAGGGGTCAGTGTATGAAGAACTTCTACATAGAATTCAAAATTTTAGAAAACATTAACAATGAAATAGACAAAAAACTATTTTGTCAGGTGAACCACTAAACTACCATTGGAATATCTGGTATCTGTATCACCTATGTTGAATAGCAGCCTAATATAAAAACCATCTAAATGCTACTACATCAATCATAAGTTTCTGCAATCAAAGAATAAGGAAAGAAATCCCTAAAACAAGTCCAAACAAAAGGAAGTTTTCTTACTTGGGAATTTTGAGCCTTCTTGACAGTTTTCTGATAAAACAAAACAACAGCACTTGAAATTGCAACACATTAAGAGTTTCTAATTGAAACATATACTTGGTATATTTGAGTACCATTTGGAATTATTTTTTCATTTCTATGACATAAAAACTATCATGCATGTGTCAAAAGCATTGGCATTTTGCTTTCTGTCCTGTCAAATATTCTTTTTCAGTAAAAACACAAACATTATATTTAGTAGTCCATTTGCTAATAAAAATTAATTTTAACACATTAGAATAAAAGTAATAAGATGTTTAGATTAAAAAACTTCATATAAATTTGATTGGAACCCTTTTTATATTATTTAATAAGACAATAATAAAGTGTCTTTTCAATAAAAAATAGTAAGAAAAAGCGCTAAACAGCTGTTAAGAAACACTAATGAAAATCATACATAATTCTCTCACCACATAGAAATCTCAGTAATATAATTTCAAATTAGCAGTTCTTTTAAGAGAACATTGATATATCTAACTTTGTGCACGAAAGGTGTTGCAGGATATCACATTGAGAATGACTCAATAATTAATGAGCTTAATAAATAAATAAATAAATAATATGATTGCCAGGATCTAATCACAGGAACTGTTGATGGCAATGGAAGTGTCTCTGTTTCATCTCTAAACTCCTGGCTTTCAATTAAGATCAAACAAAGTCTGGATTACTATTCTTCCCTTTTTTTCAGAGCTCAGTAATTATTTTAAAATTCTCATATTGCCATTGTGTTATGCATCTTTAATAATTCAGGAAACTTTTGAAATGCTATGGTTAAAAGGTGGCTTTATCTCACAGTAAGCACTTCTTCCACAAGAATCCAAAATTTACGAAGTCCCAGTTCACATGGGAAAGAGTTAGACCCCTCAATGGTCAGTTGTAAATAGTAATTCTTATCAAGTTAAAAATAATCATCATTGTCAAAGAAGATGAATTTCCAATTGTCTCTTCTCTCAGTGGTTCTTTATTCTATTTCTTGTTTGAACCACAATCAATCAAAAATCAAACTTTGACTGCCTAAAAGTAACAGTAATTCACATTAACCTGCAGTGGCCCAGGACGTTTCTGAAAATGTAAGCGTGGAAGTAATTTGGAAGGATATTAAAATACCATGCATGAAGAGCCACATAAATATGATGACCAGAGTCAGAAAATCAGATAAATTATAGAGGGCAAGATCACTGCCCTTGGGGATTAATAACGAATCATGCTACAAGCCTACTAATTGCAGCTGACTAGTGTAAAAAGATTGTTTTTCCCATAATCTTATGATAGGAGATAAAATTACTAATAATTCAGTAATGAAATGGCAAATTTTATCTCAGAATATATAGAGGAGCATTCCAGCCATAGCTTGTAGTACAGGACACCAGAAAATTGCTCATAAGAAAATTGTTTCCTTTATCTTAAAGAGTTCTGCTGAGATCTTATCCTTATAACGAATAAATAAATTAAATTTTAAAAAAAAATGTATTTGTCTTGTACATGCCTGTGGACCAGAAAAATTTGGTATGATGGTGGAATAAATAATGTACTTCCAAAGAAGGTAAAATTTTTGTCTTGTATATTCAAATGATATGTTTATTAAATATGGAGAGGAGAAGAAGAAGGAAAGGAGGAAGAACGATCTGAGCTTAGAGAATAACTTACTGGATGTTAGCATATTTAAATCAGGAATTAGAAAATTTTCCAAAGAAATAAAATACTGACAGCAGCCTTTCAGCAGAAGCATCAAGACAAAAAAACCAATAAAATTATTTTTAAGATTAATCTAAATTATTGTATAAAGGAGTTTGATGACTGAACTTAAAAACATTTCAAGTATTTTAAGATCCTGTTTGAAAAAAGAAATAAAGCCAAAAACCCAACAACCAAAACCATACTCCAATAAAAACTTCTGGAAGAAAAACGTAAAACCATGATTTTGAAAAACTTGGATTGTTAGTTTTAAAGCAAAGAGGAAACCACGTCACACACAGCCTAAAGAGGACATCTGCCATCCTGGAGCATCCTGTGCTTTATTCATGTTACTTTTGTTTTTCACAATGACATTATGGGCCATCCTTATCCTAGAGTCACCACTGTCTTCACCCTGGTTTGAAGAAACTTGCACCTGTACAAATCCTGCGCCACTGTGCTCTCCACCTGACTCTTACTTCTGTATGTCCCTATCTATCCCTTTTGTTTTTCAAGTTTGAGTGGCCTAATCAAGAAAGTGTCTCAGTAGTGAGAACCAATAGGGGACTAAACATTTACAGAAACATCTGATGCACTTCACTGTCACAAGATTAACACATTTTTAATCTGATTAAGAGACCAGATGCTGCTCTGAGTTTTTTCAGCAATGAGATCATCCAATAACAAAAATAGAAAGCTTGCAAATATGTGTTACTCTTCATGTTTCAACTGCATGAATTTTCTGTTACCTCTTCTGTGCTGTTTAAAAATGTCCCTGCATGATAAAAAAAATGTTTGTCCCTGCAGGAGAAAAAGTAGGCAACATCTCTCATCATCCAGAGAAGCATGATAAACAGGGTTTTTTTGGTACAACTTAATATAGCTGGAAAAAAAATGAGACCTGTGACTCCTGATATGCGCAATATTAACAACTTTGTTCTTCTAAATGTTTTAACCTGCTCATTACATATTGTCTTGCTATAGTCAGATTAAATGGGATTGTCACAATAACATCACCAGCAGTAACAGGACATAACCCCTCAAACTACATTAGCTGTTCAATGCCATAAGAACTCACAAGCGTGTCCTCTGAACACGGCCTTTCTCAGCAAAGCAAACCTGAGAAACATGGCTTATTATTAATAACTAATAAATATTATCTATTAGTAATGTAGACTCCAGGCAAAACTAACCAAGAACTTCCATCAGTACTTATTTTCAGAAATCAGCTGGATTGTTAAACTTCAGGAATACCTGCTGGCATGCCCAAATACTGCCATGTAAAGACAACTAGACATAACAACAGGGCACTGGTTATACAAGTGAAGGTTTTTCAGGTGGCAGTAACCTAAGATTGCTTTCTCTATAAACAGAACAAGAACAAAATACCTTACATAGAATTTAAAACTTCACCCTGTAAAAAAAAATAAATTATATATTTGTTTATTTGTATAGGCCTACAAAAGACACGGTCAGATATGAAGTGTGTATGAAGACATGGTGAGAATCACAGATAGGAAGATAAGAACAGCAGTGGCCCTGAGCACATCTCACCTTCTAGCAGTTCAGCTGGCTGAATCCAAATGGAATCTAGATGATGTCCTTCACTGGTAGGCGCTACCATGAAAAAAGCTGTAAGGTTGCCCCTCCTTCCCTTAAGATCTGTTTTTAAATATTCTGAAGCATGAACAATGCCTTCACTAGCAAGGACCTTTGGTGTGGGCTTAGAATATTAGAGACAGGATCCACTGTGTAGACAGCAATCAGGATCAGTCCTGGTGTGATGCTGGTCTGTCATGATGACGTATCTCAAAGGTCAAGTTAATCACTGTGACAACATCAAAATTGAGAAGACTGAGAAGTCAAGAATGATGTCCTAATATTTAGCTGCTCAGATTACCTACAGCTGCATCAATAACTAGTTGATGGGAAAATGCCTGCTAGTATCTGTGACAATATCTAAATAAATAACTAGTCTCATGATTTCAGATAAATATAATTGTATATTAACTCTTCAAATAGTAATTCATAGGTAGAAGTGAGGTCAGTGAGATCAGGCAGAAGAAAGCTCAGTGCAATTACTTTTTTTTGAGCAAGGTTAATGAGATAAATATTAAAATGAGTGAAGTAACGAAGCCAAACTTTAATTTCAGTAATCAGCCTTTCAGTAAACAGGTGCTATTCAAGATTACAGAGTTTAAAGGATTTTCATCCATTTATCAATTTTAGACTTTTCTTGCACTTATTATGGATTCTGTGTATTTTGCTCTGCAGACTCTTACTGCAGTAGGTTAGCACTTGGAAATTTTCCCGTATAAATGTTAGATAATAGTTTCTAAGTTCATTTTAACAGTGAATGCTTTCACAGCCTACGCTTACCCAGTTTGATGTGATCCTATTTACTGCATAAATACTTTAAAAACTCAGATTGATCATGAATAGAAGAATGATGGGTAAAATGTATGAGTACTGGGAGGATCTATTCTTGCAGAAATCTGCAACAACTTAGTTATTTGGATTATGAAATATGAAACGTAATTTCTCTTCCTGATTGGATTTAAGGTTTTTCAAATTTATGGGGTTTTTATGTGCAATGTGAAGCATTTGATCAGCTGCTGACAATTTGAGGTCGTATCTTTCACAGTTATCACTTCTGTTGAGTGATTCAGCATAAATAACATACTGGCCAGAGCCTTTGTCAACTTGATTTTCCAAAAACTGTGGTCAATACACTTGCTACACTTAAAATAGCCACCAAAACTTTGTAGGTAATGGGAAGGGATGAATGATTCAGATGTCTTTGGAAGATGCCCATAGTATGCACTGAGGTAGCAAGGGCAGGTGGTGCTAACTTAGTTCTTTCAGATAAGGTCCTAGCATTAGACTAGGAAAGGTGAACAGCAGATACCTGTCCCTAAAGAGTTAATTAGTAGGGTTAAGGTACTTGAGGTAAAGAATCCTTAATTTCCAATACCCTTTATCCTAAGCTGGGATAATTAAGAAATTTTAAAGAATAGTTTATTATTTACATACATGTCTGTGGACAGAAAGAACCAGCATAAGAAAAGAAAACATAAAACTTAATTACAAGAAACGCCAACCTCAAATTTTGTTCCTGTTAAAGCAGCCTCAACCAAATATAAGCGAATAATAACATAATTATACTGTGTTGATATATAATATTTATATAACTCTATAATAATATGTTTGGGGATTCAAATAGTAAGTCCTCTTTAAGATAGACAACAATTTGACCACACCAACTTTTTAAATTTCTTTTTTACACAGATAATATTACTGATTTTTTGTGTAATTCTAGAAGGTGAGTCTGAATTATACAAGGGTCTGGAATTTAGGACATCCTCTTACTCATAATACTCAAGGCAATAGGCCATTATTTAGTTACTCCATTATTTCCTTCTACAGCTCCCCCCCACATTTTTTTTTTAAATTTTTTCTTTTTTTTTGTATTGAAAGGGATACTTTATCCTGTTAGGCTTCAGAGGTGCAGGTGCAAATATGCTCATATTCTGCTAAATAACAGAAATAACCAAGAGGTTGTGTCAAGAATACGAATAAATCCATCTAAGGTGCCTAAAATAAGTACACTGTATAGCTAAAATCACTAAAATTGATGCAGGTATCTTCAACAACCTATGATATACAAAAATTTAAATCTCACTTATAAATTATTCTTATATAAGGACCTATGAAAACCATAAATCATAAATGTAGTGCTTTAGTTTCATACTCTAACATAAGGAATTTTAAAAATAGCATTTTCTTTTTTTCAGTATGTTCAAAACCAGGCTTGCAATCACATTTTGCCATTCTACAAGAAAACTCTGGGTTTTACTTTCCCATGTACTGCACAGAGCATAAAGCAGTTGACAAGCAAACAGGGTCCCTTATTTCATCATCAACCAAAGAAAAACAGAATGAAATTACAAACTAAATAATTATCTAAAGGGCCAAAAAAGATTCTTATTGGGGATCGGATCAAAATTTACACAACTACCACAAGAGAAATATCATTTTTTCTTCAAATCAAGGGAATCTGATGTATTTCTTACTAAAAATAAATTGGTGCATAATTCCATAATATTATTATTAATTTCACTTCTTGCTATGACATTTTGGCTATATTTGTTCTGTCTTGCAGAATGAAGCCTATTTCATTGAATGTACAAATACATCTTTCTATTTTCTGTTGTTTTCCTAGTAATATGACTCCAGATTCAAGGAAAGGTGGTTTCTTTAATCTTTCTAACTGATTAAATGAAAATATTCAATATGTGTAATACTCTTCTCACATCTATCACAATTTTATATTAAGATATGCTTTTTTTTTCTCAATCAACTACAGAATTTCCTTAAATATATAATTCTAGTTATTTGCTTACCAGCCTAATATAACCAGTCAGATCAATTTCACATCTAAATCTGTTATCCAACATCATGTGCAGTCTATTCTTTGCAAGGGTGATAAGGAAAATCCAGTCTGCCAGACTTTATATGTTTGGGCTCTCAAGGTCTTACAAAAATTATTCCTACTCTATTGAATTTGATTTTTTGGGGAGCCGACATAAATAGAAATGCTGAAGCAGAAATCTCGCTGTATAACAGAAATAGTCTTTCCAATTTCAGGTAGTTTTTTCATATCCCACATACGAACTAAGACTTGAAAATCACCAAAGCACACAAGAAACTGTTTAAGCTGTATATATTGACTGCAAGTTTTCTGATAGATGCCTTGAATATTTTGCTCTCAAATACCTTACATATTTACAGTTTACAATTTAATATTTATCTCTATTTTTCCACTCAGAACTTTGAAAAATATGTAAATGAAATCCTCCAGAAGATGAACAGCAACAGGCAATGATAACCGAGCATTTTCTGAAGCGAGGCATGTTATTAGTACAAGTAGCCTTTTTTAACCATGGCTGATGTTTCATTAGCAGAAATCAGTTGCTAGGCCCAAATTTCAGCAGCAAATGGGAGAAAAATCACTAACCTTCTCTCCATTGGATCTTTTGATTATTTTATCAATGTGTGTGCTAAAAAATGAAGAAAAATGTTCATAGGCAACCCTCCCACTTGCTGATATCAGAATCAAAAAAACTTGCCCTCTGTGTTTTCACCGGAAAATTGATCTGCAGTAACTATCATAGGTTTGAAACAAGTTTCCTTTCTTGCAAGGCACATCTCTCTCCAGACCCCACTGCACTCTGCTATTGAAAAAATTTTTGTTATCCCTACAAATGTCAGGAGACTATAAGATTTTGATTTCATTTGCCATTAAAATAAGGATGTAAGTTTCTTGTGAGCAATGCAGTTTTGTAAAGTGAGAATGAACAGGTGAAGAAGAATTGGGGAAAAAAAATAAATTAGCATTTCACTTTCTAGATACAGCCAGATGCAGTGAACTCTGCACTTCAGGACACAGCTGAAGCAAAGTTTGTTGCTGCTGTAAAAGAAACATGGTTCCATTCTCTGTGAAAGGAATACTCTCATCTTACAACCACCATATCTAGGACTACAATTTCTCAGAAAATTCCTACAATTTTCTACAAATCCCTAGAATTTTCTCAGAAGTTTCCTCTTTAAGTGACATGAACTATTAAAATGTTTAAGCAGGCATCTCCAAATATTTATGGATAACACCTCTGCTCCACAGGACCTAGAAAACATTGTAATTGCTCATGAGGAACAGAGGAATACCACACATAAAAGCCAAAATATTCCATGTAATAATCGTATTTTTGAGTGCTACTTAATATATAATAACATGTAAAATATGTACTATTATTTTAAGGAAAAATATGAATGAAAGAGGATCTGGAGTTCAAAGCACCTCAATTATATTTGAATATTTTTCTCTAGGCTGATTCTGAAAGTTCTGATGAAAATGAGAATTGTAGCAATAAAGCAATACAACTTTTGTGTGATTATAGGTATTTCTGCACAGAAATACCAAGTTATGTCATGACTACACTGAACACAGAATAGGACAAACTTGTCACAAGGCCCATGCTGACCACAGGACAGCAGAGAATAAATCAGCCAGAATGAAGAGTTAACACTATGGTGTTAACTCTTACTTTTACTCGTTACGCAAAATTTGGCATGACAGAATCAGCTTTACCTGATTTTATCACCAGTTGCACCATTATGCAAATATAACACAACTACTAAACCCTACATCATGTGTATTGGAAGGTTTATGGCGCAAAATCCCTCATTCCCCAGAAACATGAGGCTTATTCCTAGCTGCTGTGAAGACATAAAAATCAGAAATTCCTGAAGAAAGCAAGTTTATACCAAGAGCCAGTGATCTGGGCAGTAACAAGAGATAAGTATGTCTTGGGAGGTTTGATTCCTCAGGTGAAGGTTGACCTAAAAGGTCTGGGGAAGTTTTGGAAATGCACTCCTCTCCCTAAAAACCTTGTTGGTTAAGGCACATTTATGGACTTACCTTGCTTCTATATTTTCAATATTCAGCACTTGGTCTCTGTGTCTTCTGAAAGAGTAGAGATTTCAGCAGGTGGTTTAACATTAAAAATTAAAATCAAAGACATATGGATCCAGTCTTTTATTTAAGACAACTGAAGGGAAATACTGTTTGTCTCATTTTCCTAGCAGTTCCCATACTTCTGGGCAACCACGATTTCAGTGGCTCAATTTGAGTCTAAATACTTTCATGAGGCAATAAGGACTGTGTAATACCTTTCACAATGAGACTGCAGCTTAAAGACACATCTTTCAAATGCCACCTCCATACTTCAGTAACCATGGGAAAGTAAGTTTTATAAGACCATTTTCCATTCACATGTAGAAGCAGGGGGCACTAAGAAAAATGGGACATCAGGTACTTCCACTATTCCCATTTAGTAGTTTATAAACTATAATACATCGAAAGCATATAGAAGATTAATCTCTCTCAGAACACTTTTTGAAAAGTTCTCTTACCCCCAAGATACAATGAAATGTTATATTTTGCCTTCCTAACATATAAAATTCTTTAAGCTCTGTCCAAATCCCGTCACACATCTGGTGTGGGTAAAAGCAAGACCACACAACAGCATGAAGTGCTCCCCACTGCCCAGCAAAAGCTCACTTTGACTGGGAACCGAGAAGAATAGATTCTCAATCCAAAATTTACATACCAGCAGTAAATTTCTTTCTAACAAGGGAATTCTCTGATGTCCACTTACTGATTTCCTGTTCTCTGCTTGGACATTCAAAGGTCCATAAAACTGACCCAAGATCCCTGCTTTGAATATTTGGAAAGATTTCTTGCTGTTACATCTGGAGTTTGAATGCTTTACCTAACATTGCCAGCTCAGGATTTATGAACTGAATTGCACTAAGCATAACAGGCTATTAACTACCATAAGAATTAAGTATAAGTAGCACAGCAAGTTTGGTGCTGTGTGTAAACTTAGTTGTATTTTCTCCAATGCAACAGTTAGGAAGTGTAACTTCAGCTGGAACACTGAACTTGTCATGAATTTCAAGTCTTGTCATGAATTTCAAGACAAAATCTCTACATGATTCTGTATGAGGATATCACTCATCACTGAAAGGTAAACACACTTTTCTCCAGAAGATTACAAAAGCTTATACTCTTTTCAACTGTAGTACCAAAATGGATTTTTAGTTTCAGTCCCTGTGAGGATTACTTTCTGAAAACCACTTCAGAATAGTTTGTCCCTCACTTAGCTAATATCATCGGTGATCCATTGTAAGATTCACAATTTGACAAGCAGTGAAGAATATGGTACACTCTAACTGCCTCTTGACTGCAGGTAGGTTATTGAATTGGCAAAATCAATTTTACTATACAGTGAGCAGGCTTGGAATTAAGGCAGTCTTATTGAAGAGCTGGTCAAAAGTAATTTCCAATTGAAGAAATTTGTATCAGAAAATGCTGATTTGCCCACTGCACTTTAACTGATGGTCAGGACTGCCCAGTTTTCTGAAGACCTACCCAAAAAGAAATAAAAGCTGCAAAACCATTCTAACTAACATTCTATAGAGATGACTAGGGGGAATTAAAATTTCCATTATTTCAATGTAGTTACTTTGTTATATTCTTGTGAATAAACAGCAATAAGTGCACCTTTGGGTCTTTGTCATTAGTGTTGTGGCCCTTTAGCTTAAGTTGGTTAAAGTTTGCTCTAAGTTGATTTCCCCTTGTTATTGCAATGGTTTCTCCTCATGTCAGTTTCCCCAAAGTTGGTCTGCCAGGTCTCCTTTTCCCGCCCTTACCCCATTACACCACCTCAAACCCCTCCCAAGCTCCTGTCACTCCTCCCTGCCTCCTCCCATACTTCCAGAATGTTCCCCGTCCCTCAGCCCCAAGCCACACCTAAGCCCTTGTCAATCCTCCCCAATCCGTCCCCAATTTCCAGAAAGTTTGCTGTTAATTACCCTGTTCTTTGTATCTCATTTGTTCTGGTTTGATGTACCCCGCCCTGATAGAATCTGATTGGAAGTTCAAGTTGTAATTCCCTCCCTTCACTCCTCCCACCGGGTACCCCAATTGGCTGTTGTTTTGTACCCTCCCCTTGGACCTCCCCCATATTTCAGTTGCTGTCAGCTCCCAGTCCCGGCCTTCTGTAGATTCCTCTCCTCACCCTCTGTGGCTTCCTTCCTCCCTGCGACCCATTCCTAATAAACCTGTGGATCCACCGAAGGCCTTGCCCTGCCCTTTATTCTCCCTGGGTGCGCGTCAGTACCCGAAGGCTCCCAAGCCTTAGCTGCACTCCCTGCTGGAGATCTCGTGGGAGGCAGCCCACTCTTGCGTGGAGCCCTGCCCTCATGGGCTAGCCGGTGCATGAGCAGGGTGGACATTTAGAGGGTGGACCGTGTCACAGTAGTACTTCCCTTCCTGCTACATTCTTATTGCAAACAAACATACACAATTTTTTGATATATATATTCAGACATATATGTTCCAGAAAACCTGTTGTAAAAATTATCAGTTTTATTTATGTCTTACAAGAAAAGAAATTCCTTTTTCCGCCCAAAACAAAACAAAATAAAAACATAAAAAAAAGCAAAAACAAAACCAGAAAAATCTCCACAGGACTTCCTGAATGGGACAGAACATGATTCAGGAAGGAAAAACTTGCGAGACACATGGCTTGCCTTAAAAAATTATCTTCCTCTCTATCTCACTGTTTTTTCTTTTTTAATCCATGCCTCTCAGCTCAATAGAAATTTGGCTCCAAATAGGGAATATACTATATATATAAACTATATAAAACATATGTGAGAAGTACAATTAATTTTGAGGATTACAGACCAGTATTTGAAGTTTCAATAAAACTTTAATAAAAAACATGTTCTGGAAATTCACCTTCAGGTTTCGTTACTGACCGTTAAGTAATTATCCCATTTCTAATATGTAAACTTTGTCTATTCCATGTGCATAAGACTTCCCAAAAGGTTTTGTAGCCTCAGGTAAGCAAATGGAGTAATAAGAGTTAATTTCTATGACACAATTATGAAGAGATTTTTGCAGTTTTCTGAATGTTTTGTGTTTTTTTTCGTAGTCTTTACCATTTTTATATGCATGTGTGTTTGTTTATGAAAGAAAAAGGTGTCTGTTATTATCTGATACCATGTAATTTATGCTCTAACTTATGCATTTATGAATAGTTATTGCACTTTCCTAAGTTTGATTTTTTTAGTTGATCCTGCAAGACAATGAAATCTTACAACGTATAAAATATTGTGTACAAAGAGCAGCATACATGGTAACACCAAGATATTTTTACCCAAGATATTTTGGAATTGGTAGAATTCTCAAAGCTCTTCAGCTGTATAATTTAAAAAATCAAATCTGATTTTCAGGCAAATCCATTTTCCCCAAGAAAAATACTCAGAGTTCATAGCTTATGGCTGGTATTGTTGCAAGAAGACACCAAGTGGTGTAACTATTAATCCATACCTGCCCCGTGCAGACAGCATAACCACAAGGCATGAGCCAAAGTCAGATTTTGTGCTTCAACATGATTAGACATTATTTTGTACTACATGTAATAAGGACTCACTCTGTACACCACAAGCAGAGATTCCCCAGATGGATGAGATGGTATGCCCCAACAAATTTGCAAGTAACAAGTCCTGTTGTGAATGAAGTAGTTTCCCATAATAAATATGGCTGCTGTATGGTGTAGGAACATAAAGCCATGGTTTTCCTACTTTGGTAAACGATTGTAAAAATTCAATTCCATTTTAAAATACGAGTAAAAGGAGAGATTGATTCTCACTACAAATTCTGTTACAAGAAAGATATTATCTTTGTTTTGTAATAAAGATGTTGACTTTGTAGCATGGATACTTTTACTCAAAAAAGATCTACAACCTGCTAATGAATTCTAGTGATACAAAAGATTAAAAAACGTGTGTTGTAGTAAGAAAAACTCAATGTTTACCAGTGGCTTAATTTTTTAATGTTGCTTCTCATGAACCAAAAATAATTAAATTTTCTGAAGAAAACCTTTAAAAGAATTTCTCAAGACCGATATTTTCAGAGGTATGTGTGAAGCCATAAAAGTCTATTGTTGCAAAAAAAAATACACTTCATTAAGACTTATGATGAACTAATGCTTCCTGCCTCTTTCCCACTCTGGTTCTGCCCACCCGGCTAGCTCCCGAGGCAGGGTTACACCAAGAGTGGCTCACTTCCAGGACCTCGGAGGACCCAGAAAACGGGTAATGCTCAAAGCCCGAATAGTGGCTGTTAGCATCTGAGGAGGAATAAAGAGTTCGAAAGGAGCCTTTCACAGTTCCAACTGACAGTTTATTGGGGTAGCAGGAGAAGGACAACTAGGATCGGGAAGAGGGAACCACAAAAGGCAGGAAGAAGGGTTTGACAGCAACTTAAATACAGGGGAGGTCCTGAGGGAGGACACAAAGTATCAACCAATTAGGGTACTCTGGGGGAGGAACATGAGGCGGGGACAAATACTTAAGTAACCAATGGGGGGAAACATAGGCAGGGTTACATACATAGGAGCCAACCGTGTGACAAGGAACTAGCAACTGACACAGAACATTCTAGAATAAGGGGAGTGGCCAAAGGGGATTGACAACCAGCTGGGCAGGGATTAGGGTGATGGGCAGGGAAGGATCTGGAAAAATGGGAGGGGCTTAGGGTTGAGAGGCAAAGTTGGGGCAGGAAGGAGACAACTCGGAAGGAACCAACCAGGGGGGTACAACAAGGGAACAAACCATTATAAACAGAGATAATGAAGGCAATGTAAGGAGAAAAACAAACACGCCACAACAGTGAGCTGCATACATTTTCTTCCCTTTGATCTCTACTGACATATTAGATGGCAATGGTTTCTTCCAGAACAGGTAGGGTGTAGTTATCCAATAATTAACCTGTCAAAGTCCCCAAGCATCTCATTCATGAGATACACTCCCATTACTGGAGGCTAATTCATTATCTGGGGATAGACCAGGGGAGAAGACTCAAGTCTACATTACCTCTGAATAAGTCATTGCCGTCTGCTGGAAAAACTGCATTTTAAGGAAGTCTTTCATGTGTTTGTCTAAGGAGATAGGTATTCCAGAGGGAAGTCTTCCACATTTTCTGGCAGACACACTTCATGTGATTAGTACTTCCGTCATTCCAGTGGGGTTACTGGCAAAGGAAGATTATAATTAAGACTAAACCAGGACACTATAGCTGTAAATTATTCAAACATGTTTGGTGAGTTTATGCTTCTTGCCAGATCCTTAAGCAAAATTTGACTTAAATTGTGCCAGTAGCATCAGTCTTTGAAAAATCATTTCCTAGTATCTATCTTTCTTTTTTCTTGCTGCGGAGAGATAATAAATCGTAATAGTAATCTGGATAAATATTCGATGTGATGAAGTGAAAGGTTTGTGCCTGACAGACTTGGTGGCTTTCTCCAAAGAGTTGGAGTGTTGGTGGATAAGGGAAGAGCAACTGATATCTTCTACCTGGACTTGTTCAGAGCATTTGGCACTGTCCCACATGACAACCTCATCTTTAAACTGGAGAGACATGGATTTCAGAAATGAACCACTCAGTGGATGAGGAATTGGCTACATGTTTGTACTCATAGAGTCATGGTCAATGTCTCAGTTTCCATGTGGAGACCAATTATGGGTGGACTGTATAAAAAATATCGTTTTGTATTTTCAAAACACAGATAAAAAAGTAGCATTGTGAATGGCTTAATAATAAACCATGATTAACACCTCAAGATATCTATGCTTTGGAGAGGGCGAAAAATGCATAAAATTGCTTCACATATAATTTTCTAAGAAAAAAAATGAAGGCAGATATTTAAATTTGTTAGTATTTTATGTTCAGCCATTGTTGTGTATTATACTCATCAACACCAAAACAAGAAGAAAGTACCTGTTTTGGGGACATTCTGAATTCAGTCACTGGAAATTAGAAATCATTCAAAATCATTCATTAGAAAAATGAAACCTCTTGTTACTTGTTTATTTCTGTTCTTGCCTATAGAATACAGATTCCTGTTAATTGCAAATTGTTACTCCATGAATGTGGTAGTACATTGAGCAGATTAGTACAAAATTCAATTTTTGCGTATCTGATCAGAGAATTGCAGCTTGATTCGGAAAAAGTACATAAATTGTTTAAGGGAGACATAAAACTTTTAAAAACACTGATAGGAAAATTACAAGACAGTTCTTAGAGAAACAGATTTAAAGGGAGGCTTTATAAAATGTAAATTTTTTTTTTTAAATCTGACATGAAAAAAACCATAAAATTATTAGTTTTCTTCTGTTCTCTTAACATCCTTTCTGTCAGTTGATAGCTTGTGTAGTAACAAAATGCTTCTGACTGCAGACAATAGGATTGCATTCAGTTTCCAAGCGTGGAAGAAGAAGGCAATAGATCTCTCAAGTGGTGTGGGCTTGTATTGCAATCTAACACTTCTCTTGAAAACAAACACCTGTCATTTGTCAGTTCTATGTGCTATGTGACATCCTGTAAATTTGATTTGACATTTGGGAAAAAAGTTTTGTCTATCAGTTGCTGAGAAGGAAAAAGATCTACTTAGACTTTGAGGACTAGGAAGGCCACTGCTGCTCTGGTCCAAAGTGACATATTTTTAGTGATCTATTTTAGATTTATGATACCTCTTCTTTTGAAGGAAATGTTACATCTTCACAAAACACCACAATCTTTCTACAGACTGTCATTACAAACCACTGTGCCATATTTAGTACCAACAGACCTCATGTATACACAGCAAAGGCTGTTGTCTTTAGAAGTACTTTTTAATTAATAAATAGACAAGCATCATGAAATGCGGGGTACTAAAATAGCAGAGGTCTGTACATGGTATTCATAACTTCATTTTGTCACATTTTTTAGTTTGTTTGTGGGGTTTTATTGTTGATGTTTTTGGTGTTTTTTTTTTTTTTTT
>VWZS01009269.1:119224-146629 GCA_013397075.1 Rhabdornis inornatus
GGGGTGTTTTTGCCAACAGTTATTCTTATAGCAGCAGAAATTCATCCTTATCCAGAGGAGTTTAAATAGTTATTTTGGTTCCCTGAAAATTTATTATGGCATCTGTGGTATTTGAAAGAGGCTTGAACAGCCACAGAATAAATGCCTGAAATGGCACCTAACAGTAAAATAGAGACATCCTGCTCTTTTTAGAAGGAAGGAATAGCTAAGGAAATTACTCATGACTTTGCCAAACTGATTTTTAACAGATTATCTTTAATTGAAGATGATTAGGACCAGACTCCAGATAGCAACAGCTCCAAATGACTTTCATAGCATTTAGCCTAAGGCAGAAGTGTGAAAATGTGGCAGAATTTCTAGATTTCCACATGGTCAGAACTTATATCTCACAGATAGCCTGTGAGAGCTACATAAATTATGTATGTGAGGCAGCTACTCCCACCACAAAGCACAGGAGGCTCATTGCTCTGCTAAGGAAACCTGTGTAGGTGTAAACAGTGGCTTTAATTGTGATATACAGAGTAATGTTTTGAATTTCCCAGCTACCCAAAAGACACTTCCAAGGATGGAAAATCTTTTTGAGAAAGAACATCAAAAGACTTTCAAGAATGATGTCAAAGTCCATAACCTTTGATTCTCCAGAAATAATTTTTGACACTGTTGGACATCATATCAGAACTTTTGTGTGTTTATTTCCATGCTATGCACCCAAAATGGAAATACAAGAAATGGTCACTCCAGAAAATGTTGATTGATTTATTTCCCGCAGTTTCTGTCATGTACATAAGCCTGAGGTGAGTGAGATTATTTTGTTTGGTGGGTTTTTCTAACAGATGAGGTTATGTTGCAATCAAAGAATATATATGTTCTTATCTCGTTAAAAAAAGCAATGAAAACTTGCATCTCATACAAATAAATTTTGTGCAGGTCAGTGTATAAATGGACAACCTATTAATCCTTGAACTGTTGCAGTTCATCATGTGGTATACTACTCTAAAATCACCGTCTGTTTTATTTTATATTAATATACTGGACTATGAAGCACAACATTTCAAGCTTCTGATGCACATTTCTTGTCAGAATTAACTTCAGTGGCTCAAGAGGTCACTGTTTGCCCAGCTGGAAGAACAATCTGCTCAGACACCACAATGAAAGCTGACAGAAGCCGTGCATCATTATACCCACATGCCAACCCTGTTTCATTTTTTGAAATGGCCTGGAGGCATTCTCACAATACAGCATAGCAAAGATGCTGCCTTCTAGGTGAATCTGTTACAGCAAAGTCAAACTCCTAGATTCTACCACCAGTGAAGGAGATCTCAACTGAACAACTTTCTCTTGGAAGTTTCTCTTGGAAGTTTCTCTTGAAAAGAGGTTTACAACTTAGCAAGTCTCAACAGGTTGTGCTGTGATGATGGTTTGAGCTCTCAGCCAAGATAGTTTTCCTTTTGCATGGTTGAAATATAGCCCAAAATGGAACAGAGAGTGTCCTGCAATACATGGTAGTTAACAGTACTCAGAGGCAGCTAGAAAATCTGGAAGTCAGAAGCACTAGATGCTTAAAAATACTGTTTTTTAATAAACACCATGCATGAAAGCTCCTCAAAATTTTGTATATGATACTACCAATATGTGTAGTCGTTTTTCATCAATGACATCTTCCAGTCCTTGTATCATCAAAACTTTCACTAGCTGAGAGAAATTGAATTTCAAAATCATGTTGACCATGGTGTAAGTAATTTCATTTTTTGCCTTGATTCAGTCAGTACACTTTAGATTGATGTATCCTTATGGGTTGAAGGCAATGTTGCAACATGCAAAAATTGATTTAAAAAAAAAGTCCAGTTTTCCTTTTAAATTTTTGTAGGGATTTTTTGTTGCTTTTCTTTCTTTCTCTCTGTGTCTAAAAAGCAGGGACTGATTTAGTAATAAAGCATGTTTCCAATCAGTCATAAAAAACTTAGAAGATTTTAAGGTTTGCTCATCTAGAATGCTTTCTTTGTCCTTTAATGATACAACATTTTGGCTGTTAATTTTAAATTTCATTCCCTAGAACAACAGCTACGGAAATTTTTTTTAGAGCAGTGTCTAGAACAAGGAATAAAAGAAGAGATATATGCACACCATTCAACATCCTTTTCTCCAGGTTAAATGACCACAAAATTCCTCAGCTGCTCCTCACAAGACTTGTGGTCCTTCACCATCTCTGTTGTCTTTCTCTGCACACACTTCAGCCTTCTTGAAGAGAGGAGACCAAACAGAATTGTAGAATTAAATCACACATGCTTTAAAATTAAATCAATACATTAAAAGAGGGAGAAAATAAAGTTGAATGCTATGCTTATTTTAATGTATGTTATGTTTACTTTGTGATAAATAAAAGGCTTAAAGCAAGTATATACGATATGGATGTTTTTCTTAAAAAGCATTTTCCCAATTTAAATATTTTTCAATTGTTTTAAGGCAAGAGACATTTTATTTTATACATGATAAAAAGACAAATAATATACTCTTCAAAACCATTTCTGAGTGCTATATTTTTTCTTAATGTGTTATCCTGAAATACTGTAGTATTTTAATTGTGTATGAGGAGGAGAATAAGTGCCCAGAGAGATTTTGGTAACTATAGTTCATATTTCTTGAATTTTAATGGGCAAAACATCTAAATGTCTGTTTTGTGGACCCTTACTTTTTTGTCAGTTAGCCATAAAATCTCAGAGGTGAGGGTTTAAAATTTCTCTTATTTTAACCCCCTCAGCACTACTGAATTGTAAAGTGCAGTCTAACTCTTATTCCCATCAAAAATTGGTGTATTCCACCGTATGTGCTTTGGGCACCGCTCTGTGGCATAAGGGCAGCTACAGCCACTGGGCTTATGCTTGTAATATGCCCTTGGCAGAAATATCAGTTTTCTGACCTCATGTCTTGGGAATACAGCAGAACTTAGGAACTGTAAACAAGTCACTGTTTTTACTGTGGTTCTTTCCAATACCTCACTAATAACCCACCAGGAGAAGCTAGTCTAGAAGGCTAATTTTCGTGTCATGATTTCTATCTACATCACATCTCTTTCACTGATATATTTTCCCAGGTCTCTGAGCAAATTGGCTATTTCAGAGATGCAGTTTCCTATGACTGATAGTTAAGACTCATGGCTTCAAGGGTTGTCACTGTGTAGAATGAAATGAGGAGATGAAGCTAGGAATGTAGCATAAAGTTGCTGTGATAACATTATTTATTGCCTTATTTATTTGTTTCTATTAATCATAATAACCAATACTAGCCTCTGTCTTTCATCTGTACACTGAGAAAGTAGACGTGCTGTGACATGGAGTGAACAAGAGGGTTAGAGCCCTCATTTTTCTTTTCTCTGTGGAACATCCATATAAAGACAAATCTCCTCAATCCTGAGGTTCAGGCAGCATGATCCTAAGCTGAAAAATTTTAAGAGTTTTGAATTTCAGTGTACAATGAAAGTTAACAAACTGCTTATCTGAGAATAAAGGGATGTCTTTTTTTAAATCGACAATCCTTCATGCCAAATGCCTTATGGTTCTTTCTTTATAAATGACAAAGGGTCAAGATGATGTATTGATACCAAGGACTGAGTAATTTAGCAATGGGCTAAAGAATGATTTTTGGAAAAAATGAGTTCAACTGTCTCTAAAGTAAGGCCTGTGAATAAAGGGGTGTAGTGGGCAGACGCCAAATAGAAGATGACCACCACTCAGCCTTTTGTTCACTTCAGACCCTTCAAGAGATGGAGGAGAGAAAAAGATAACAGTGAGGGAACTCCTGGGGTGAGAAAAACATCATTCCTAAAGCAGAAGGAAGAGGAAGGAAAAAATCCCATCAAAATGAAACAATGCAAAACTGGACGTCGACTTCAAGAAGAAGACTGATGCCCAGCTAGTCTCTGAACAATGGTTTCCACCCCACAATCCCAATCTCCTCAGTTTGTGTTGCTCAGCATGAGGTTAATGACACAGAATAAGGGGTGGCAATTATTCTAGGTCTGTCTGGGAAAGAGTTAATTTCCTTCATAGGAGCCTAGATGATGCTGTGTTTGGGATTTATGGCTAAGACAGTCTTGACAGCATACCAGAAATAAAATCAAAGAATCATAGAATGGTTTTGGTTGGAAGAGACCTTAAAATAATCTAGTTTCAACCCCCCTGCCATGGCCAGGGACATCTTCCATTAAACCAGGCTTCTCAAAGTCCCATCTTGAACACAGCCAGAGATGGGGCATTCACAGCTTCTCTGGGCAACCTATTCCATGCCTCATCACCCTCACAGTTAAGGAATATCTTCCTAATAGCTGGTCTAAGCCTACCCTCTTTCAGTTTAAGGCCCTTAAACCTTGTGCTGTCACTACTTGTCCATGTAAAAAGTCCCTCTCCAGCTCTCTTGTAGCCTCCTTTAGGTACTGGAAGTCCAATGGAAGATCTGCCTGGACCTTTCTCCTCCAGAGAGCTGATACATCAACTGTCTCAGCATGTCTTCATAGGGAAAGTGATCCAGGCCTCTGATCATCTTCTGCCCTCTATACAGGAAAGAAAGGGTGAGAGAGAAACTAGATGGGCATTTAGGTGCCAGACAGGGTCAATCCACTGCAGGAAGACAGTGATTTGTTTTATTACCCTGAAAAGTATTAATTCATCTGCTGTCTCTTGTATAGAACTCTGTTCTGCAAAATTTCTGATGTATCTGTCGTTCTGTCTCCACTTCCTTGTTTTTTTTTTTATGAAAATTAAAATACTTAAGTGCAATCATTCACATAAACCTGTTAATAGTCACCTAGCACTTCAAGCAGCACTTCTTTTATGGCATCACTTCATATCTTCTCCCTTACACATTTTTTTGCCATGTAATATTTCATTAGTCAGAAAGGGATGAAGAAGTTTAATAATCTATCCCAAACCTCCTTTGAGAATCTCTCAAAAGTATTTTTAGATAAACATCTTTCTGGTTATTACTTCTTTCATTTCTATTCTCTGTATTGTTAGACTCCTGCATCATAGGAATCTATCATGAGGTCTGTCCCTTGTTCACTTTGGCACAGATCTTAGCAGTTTAGATTTGAACTGACTTTAGGTTTCTTATATTTCTTACTTTTTAATAGCTTTTTCATTGATCCATACAACTTTTGTTATTAATATACCATTTCACTAATTTTGCACTCTTCTCAGTATCTCCTAAACTTTTTGATTCAATACCTATTCTATATTTTTGTTGAAATGGAGCACAACACATATTATGTGATGTTATATGTTTTATTCATATTTCTCTTTCTATGTTCAGTACAGATTTTCTTAAATATGATGGGTATATTTTGAGTCACCAGCATATTCCAGAACATGTACTAATCTGTCATATTGAATCTTATCAAAATCAATAAACACAGATAATTCTCTAAGTACTTAATTAGCAAAGATATTATGAGAGCAATTTGATATATAGTTGGGAAAGCATATGAGGCTGAGGCACATACAGTCGATTTTCCTTGTAAATTATACTTTAGATCACCAGTGTGGAAAATATCATTTCACACTTGATTTGCTACTTTGGGGAAAAGAACATTAAGATTCACATTTCCTTCCCAACCTTCACCTTCCAGGACTCATCTGAAATGTTACCATAAGTATGGTATGTGGTATGTGCTGCAATGGAACCTCACAGGTATGGTAAAAGGCCGAATTTTTCTCATCTATCTCTGTGTCTATCTGGCATGTTATGTTGTCTTTTCTTTTGAGAACTAGACTGTTGATGATATCTATTTCCTTAGTCCTTTAATGCTTTCATATTTTTTTCAACTGATTTGTTGAACATTGGTTATAAGATCAGCTCAGCACAAAGCAGAAATGTGGGTGGTTGGAAGGGGAAGGGTAAGTTTTATTTGGATATCAAGATCTTCTACTGGGGCAAAGGGCTCAGAAAGGGACCCCATAAATTAATAATGAGATTAAATCTTTTTAGAAAGGCAGTTCTCTTTTGAGATAAAATCTAATGAGATGTAATCATTTCTTTGAGGCATGGAATTGCCACTTCCTAGTGTAAAAGGAATTAATCTGACAAGACTTCGCTGTAGATGTAAATGTTCTACAGCTGAAGAACTGAGTGCAGCAGATATGCAGCACAACTATCTCTACTAGGGGAATTCTGACAGCTGTCACAAACTCCAGTCATTGTCAAATGACTCTGTCAATCCCATTACTTACCTTTTTACATGCCAAGGGAACACTACAAGCTTCAAGCAAAGTAAAAGGTAAAGTTTGAGAACCTATCAGAGACTGTTTGTAATACTGGTTTTATCAATTAATATACAAAACTAATTTTTAGAAGTAAATCAAATGCAGACAAATCCAACACATTAATCAAAACAACCAGGAATCATCTATGTAAGTTACATATGGTCTTTCAAAATCTTGGTAACTAACCTGTTTGTTTCATATTAGCCATAAATGATGCCAAATTGAGTAACAAAGAACAATTTAGCCTATGTTAGGAGTAAGTAGTGCAACTACTGAGTTGATGAAATGATGTAAATTTATGCACTGATAGTAGAAGAGAGGCTTGAACTGTGTCAAAGTTAATTTAGTAAGTTAAAGAAATAATGAATGCCAACAGTACAGAGCCTTGGTATGATGCAATAAGAAAGCAAAAGAGACAGATAGGCCAGTCTAGAGAACTGAATTCTAGAAGTCCATTTAAACTAGATTAAGCCAGTAGGAAACTTCTGTTTTGAATTTTAAAATGTCACAATGAACGCAAAATGGAAAACATCTTCTATAATGTTCTTTGTGATCTGTGATTACTTCCCAGTAAAAAAATGAAAAATTATCTGTTATAGCTAAACACTGATAAAAGGGCATTTCCATGGAGTCTGCACATAAATAGATTTCATCTATTAATAAAGAAATTAAAGGTTAATGAAACTATGTGAACAATGATAAGTGCTGAATAGTAAGAAGGTCACAAGACCTTTTCCATTCCTGCTTGAGGCCCAAAGTAACATTTAGATGTTCTCAATATTTTCAAGCTTTATAAATGTTATATCATTAGCTATTCTCTCCCTGGAGAAAGAAAAACTGACAGGCTTCAGGAGTGAATATATAAATAATACAATATTAAATAGTGTTTCATTTGCTAATTTATTTTATATTCAGTTAGTTCTGAAATTAGATAATTTCTGATAAGTATGTTATATTCTGTGAAGAAAGGAAATGTTGTACTTACAAGAAGACAAAAAAAACAAACTATACTATTTTTATATTTCTATATTAGTATCTGTCTAGGGTTTGCCAATATTAACTGCAGTGCCACTTAGATTATTTAATGATACATAACAAAATGAACAAAGTCTGGAATCTTTAATGAGAGCAAATGGAATTAACTGAAATTCATTCTCAGAATAATCATAAGTACTGCATTTGGCAAATGAAATTGAAACTGTGAGCTTAAGCAAAAATGGTTCATTCACTTTCCTGTCATGCAAGAGTCAGTGAATAGTGTATGGATGAATGAGGCAAAGTGTATCATTGAAACTGAAAGGCTAACAGAGGTTTGAGAAGGTTAAAATAAGTCATGCTTGCAAAAATTTCTTTAAAATATGATGCATTATTTTCTTTGAAGTACTTTCCAAGAATAACATGCTGGCCCTGGAGAAAAATTTCAGTTAAAAGAGAAAACAACTATTATAGAGATTACTATAGGAGAATATATGCAGTTTACTGCAAATCTATTTATTCTCAGCCCTGAATTTTCTTTCAAAAAACAAATTAAGATTATATGGTGGATGTACTGAAAATGAGTTTTGCATTCCTTATAAAACATCCACATCCAATTTTTCTTATGTGAGCATATGATCAAGTAACCACAGAGTCAGAGACACACAAAATGAGAGAATAGTTGACACCATCTTCCTTTGGAGTAAGGGACTTGCAGAGCTCTTTCAATCCAGTCTGTCTGCTCAACCCGCTTAGCCAGGACTGTGCACAGGTGGCTTTTGAGTATCCCCAAGGTGGGAGACTCCACCAGCTCTCTGGGCAATCTGTGCCAGTACTCAGTTGAATCATTAAGAACTGGTATAATCATGGACAAAGACCCTCTAACTAATTAAAGTTAGAAAGTGGTATGTTTATTCACCGGCGGGCAGCACAGGAGTCACCTCTGAAAGGCGTGACCGCCCCAAACAAGGTTCTTTGCCATCTATTTATTCCCCAAGATCTTACATACAATACACATGCATAGCCCCAGCACCTCCCATCCCCATTTGATATTAAAATGAGCCCATTAGTCCTTCACGTGTGCGCAGTTCTTCTCTTGAATTGGGTCGGTGGTCTCGAGATGGGTCAGTGGTCTCAAAGGATGAAGTCAGGAGAGTCTTCATCAGGTCTCAGTGACCCTCTGGCACGATCCAAGGCCCCGTGCTTCATGATTAACGGTTTACTTATTTTACATTCTTCTATATGTAAGTTCATAATAGCAGATAATTATACCAATTAGCTCTAGCCCAAGCACCTAGTAATCATTAACTTACCATTTGCCTATCTAACTTACATCTTGGTCATGGAAACTACTTCTACCCTTAGCAAAAATCTTAACTCTTTAAAACGATGATTCACAATCACTCTTAACAGGAGAAGTGTTTTCTGATATTTAGATGATACTCTCTGTGTTTCAGTTTGTTCCTGTTGCCTCTTGCCTTGCCATTGGGCACTAAGAAAATTCTGTCTTGGTCTTCTTTACTCTCTCCATTCAAATATTTTTACATTGTTAAGAACATTTCTTAGCCTTCTATTCAGATTAAAGATGCCCATCTCTTTTAGTGTTTCCTCACAGGAAACATTTTTGGGCTTTCTTTTTGTGCTTAAGTTTTGCCAGGAGCTCCTTGCTCATCTGTACCTTTTGGATGGATTGCTTTTGAGCTTGGAAGAGGGGATTGTTGAATATCAACCAACTTTCTTGGGTCCCTTGCCATGACAGGGCTTTATCCCATGGGATTCTTTCAGACAGATTCCTGAAGAAGAAAAAATCTGCTCTCCTGGACTCCTGGGTTGTGGTCTTGCTTTTTTGTCTGGCTCTCTCCTCTCAGGATCCTCAACTCTGCTATCTCATTGTCACTGAAGGCAATGGTGCCTTCAACCTTTAGCTCTCCAATAAATCCTCCCTTGTTAATGAATGTGAGGTCCAGCAGAGCACCTCTCTTTATTGGCTTCTCAAACACTAATAGTGGAATTTGCACAATATTGTCTTGCAATTTTCCTTTAACTAAATACTTCTGAAGTCCTTTATGTTAAAAAAAAAAACAAACTTCTTCGCATGTACCAGCAAAAGATTTTCTGTCATAAAACTTCTCATTTGATTACTCTGATAGGTTAGGGAAGAATTTTCCTCATAAAGAGATTATCATGTTTGCTAGGAAACTTAAAAATATTATGCTTAATTTAAAAAAACAAAACAAAACAAAACAAAACAAACAACAACAAAAAAAACCACACAAAAAATAACCCAAACCCCCAAAAAAACGAATTTGTGTTTCTTTTGTTTTGTTTTTTTCCTGACCTTTGTAAAAAAAGAAAGGAAAGTGGTTTATTTCAATTTATTCATGTATTTATTATACACACTTTTCCACTTTAAGTTCACCCAAATGTTCTGTGTTTGGGATTTGAAAAACCTCTATATTAAATTCCTAGTCAAAGTTCAAGAACTCATAAAAAACTGGGAAAATTCTTTTTGTTTTGGCTTCATGCAAAACTCTTGAAATCAGTAGGTGTTGTGCCACTGGCTTCTGTGGGCCATAGGTCAAGTCCTTAGCGGGAAGGTGTGAAGAACACAAATTTATAAAACATTTTGAAGATAATAAAAAATTTTATTTTTTATTTTTTTTTATTATTTCTGTGCTTGACATGGATAATTTGAGCAAAGCCCATTTGCACTTGATTGCATGAAAGACTATTTCTTCTTAAATGGTCCAGATAAGAGGAGAGAGTTGAGGAGCTAGGACTGTTTAGCCTGGAAAAAGGAAGTCTTGAAGAGGACCTAACAGCAGTTTTTTAAAACTGCAGAGGAGATTGCCAAGAAGAGAGACAAAGGTTCTTTACTGAGGGGTACAGTAAGAAAGTTAGAAACTGGTCATAAATTGGAATTCAGGAGGGTTGGCTATGCGAACGATCAAGCATGAGAATGTGTTGTACTTTACAGATTATTTAACATTTGTTCTCAGAAATCTTCAAACTCTAGTTGGATAAAACCCTGAGCAACTGGTCAGAATTCATTTTTCACCCTGTTTGGAGCTGGTGACTGGTCTAGGTGCCCCCTGAGATCTCTTCTAACCTGAATGACTTCACAACTCAGATTTTTCTTAAATGCACTGGATCTTTATGACATTTCCCATTACAATAAATTTTAAGTAAAAATTAAGATTTTCACATGCACACAAACATAGATACATTAGTTCTCACTCGTGTCTTAATGGTGATTTCAGTAATGATTTACCAAAAATATATCTCAAAAATGAAAAATTACACAATTTATGATTTCTCAGGTTAACTTTTGCACCCACCCCTACATAATAAAACACAAATCAAAAATCTTACCCTAACAAGTTATTCACAGCTTTGTCATCATAATGAACAGAATTTTCCCTGAAAATCAAAGATTGTCAAAAATAAAATTATTCCAGTGACTTATAGAGTAAATTATTAGTGTCTTATTAAATGTATTATAAATATTGAATGTTCCTTTTTGAGGTAAAGATTCAGAAAACTTGATACTTTTAGCTGCAGAACATGATGGGGCAAAATCAAGATTTGGAACAACCATGAAACAGATATTTGCAAAAACACTGCCTTTTGCTAGAGGGACTTACCTAATAACTGCTTATTTTTAGTCATCTTCACTTTTACCCTCTAAAGATGCAGCTTATGAAATTATAATAATCCTTGTGGTATGTTTGGTAAATGTAAGAACATATGCTGTTTAATAAATGAAATTCTTTTTCTGTGAAAATAAAAAAGAACCCCAAATGTTTGAAGCTTCAGATTCTCTTAGATGTGACCTTATATAATTAAATGCAAAAAAAAAAGTTCTGAGATCTTACATTTTTAAGATTTATTAATAAAATGTAAAATAGTTTAATATTTGTATTACAGAACCAGGTATAAATGTGGGTTTCTTTTGATTTGAATTCTGAAGGTCATTACTAGATAATCTTGCTGTTATGCTCAATCACATTGAGTGTTCAAAAACTATTTTATGCCATAAGCTTAAAAATCTGTTACAATTTTATTCAGTCATTTGTTGAACTAATTGAGAAAGATGGTAATCATGTAGCCAATTGAAAATAAATCGTAAGAGGCTACCTTTTCTTTCATGATGGAACTTTAGATAGACAAGTGCAAGAGTTTTTATCTTTTAATAAGCTTGGAAATGTTGATTACATAGCATAATCATACAATTTAATGCTGTAGTTTGAAACCTTAAGTCATAAATTATCATCCTGTTAGTGCTTGTAATGTCAGTGGGAGCAATTATGAGAAGAGGAGTAAATCCATGCAGGTAAAGTTCTCAGTATCTGTCTTTTAAACCCATGGAAAATGCTAGAAAGTCTTTGACAGATCTGGTCCTTAGTTCCAGTAACATGGAGTGTAAAGAATCAGCAATGCCTGATATGTTTATGTCCTGTATATCACTAAGAATGAAATACAATGCATGAAATCCATTGAGGGCATAAAATTTAAAGATTTTGCATAGGGTATGTCAGTGCATAATTTAGAAAAGGATTTCTTTTCTTTGTTTGCTTACTTATTTTTTTCTTTAGAAACACAAATTCAGTATTTTCTAACTCTTAGCAAGAGGTTTTCCTTTAGTCCTTCTAGTTTTTCAAAGGTCCGTTGATAGCCAGTGGTTTATTAAATCTTTAATAAATAACATTATAGCTTATCTCTATAAGCTCAAATCAATATAATGCTGTGAGGATAACGTCATTGTCAACCTTTATGTTTCATATCATTTATTAAACTTGGAAAACTTAGTAGCTCTTCATTCAGAGTCTGAAAATCAGATTATAAAATGAGCATTTAAAACTTTCTTTTGGAATAAAAAAGCTACAAGAGTAGAAAAAGTCACAGTGTCAGGTTGTGCCTTTGTCTCTTTAGAAATATCTAAACATGAAAATAAAAATAAACAAAATTTTAAAAATTATGAATCTATACAATTTTATTTTACACATATGTTAATCCCTTGCCAGAATTTGTGTCACATGTATGGTACCAACAAGCCAAAATTTTAAAAGTTTTTAGAAATATCTATTACTGTATATAATAAAACGAAATATAATTATGGGCCTTCCACTCAGATAAGGGCTTGTTGCTACAGAAAAGTTGATAAAGTTCGGTAAATACTTGATTAAATATTTATTAAAAGAGGAGCCTATAGTGTAATTATTATTTGATTTCTACTCAGGCAAAAATTAGGGCTTGGAGAAATATCTGGCAATAGAATACCTATATTCTGGTTTGCTGCAGCATCTCCTGCAAATATTTACATTTGCCAAACTACTGGTGCAGTGTGGTGTCCACTCAGCTGCTATCTTCCAAGGCTCTGCTCTATTTTCTTGAGGAGATTATTAGTCTCCTAACAGACTAATAAAACATTTGTATATACACATTTTGGAAACAATATTATGACAGTGTTGGAAAAATTAACCTCTCCATTCTCAGTAGTATAGAATTGAACTCTGCAACATATTGGATGTTACCATTAATTCTGAACTCCAGTATTACTTGGTCTTCAGTAAACCAAACATAAAAATTAAAATAGAAGAATCCTATTCAAGTCGTCAAAAGTAACCCTTTATAGAACTGATATGATAATTTCCCCATCTCCAAGTATGACTACTTTTGTCTAATTAATAGCAGGTGAGGACCATCCATCACTTATTTGACCATTCTCCCTTCTTGTGCTGTTCCATCCCAGCATGTGATCTAGTACATCACTTCACAATAGCTTCCAACGCTGCCAGCCTTTGAATACTTTTCTGATAACATCCTGTGGCCTAATAAAACAGTTGGAGAAAATACTATCTAGACCACAATAGGCTACAAAATGTAAGCCAGAAGTTTCTACTCTCTGTACTGACAAGTGGAATATGTGCACCTTAGAAGACCCCAGGCCTTAGGTTCAGACATCATTATACAGGGGAGAAACTGGAAAAAATAAACCAGTTAACAAGTTGCTATAAAATGCATTTTCAAGAGAGTTAGAGGGTCCCAAACAACAGTAGATGACAGTGTTTGGAACAAATTGAGTGTAGTTTACACTACCACCTACATTCTGGTGGTTTCTCCAATAATTTCTAGTCAACTTCTGCCTATGAAGAAGTACTCATGCAGTACTCTGCAGAAGGGCTGCTTGCAAGAAAGGGCACTCTAGCACAGGCCTTCACAAAGACTTTCTGTAGACAAAAGGTCCATGATCCTCCTAAAAATTCACAATGATGTGAAAATGAGAATAAAAAGAAAGGAAATAAAGAATAAAGGGAAGGAAGTCTAAGCAAAAGACAAAACCGGCACTGTCCAGTGCTGGACAAAAGTCCAGAAGTGCAACTGTTAATACACCTATAAAACCAGGGTGTGGGAACAAATTTCATACTTCTATTTTCAAGAGTCTGTCAGTAATATTATCCTACAGCCTCCTCTGACTTCCAAAGGCTTCTTCCATAATGAACGGCTTTGCTGTTCCCAGTCAAAGCTGAGGCAGAAAGCTATGCAAGATGAATGGGAGGGGAAGCAAAGGTCAAAGAAAGATATTTCAATTCACATTTTTGCTTTTTAAAAACTAGCCATTAAATAACTTGGTAGTTCTGTCTGTACTAGGTTTTGGCATCAGGATGTTTGTTTGATTTTTCCTTTATATTTTCTGTAATAATTTTATCAAGCAAAGCCAAGGTGCTGGAGCAGAGATTCCCCTGCAGCCCTGGTGCAGCCCATGCAGAGGCAGCTGTGCCCCTGCAGCCCAGGGAGGACCATGGGGGAGCAGAGATCCACCTGCAGCCCAGGGAGGAGCCCACAGTGGAGCTGGTGGGTGCCTGAAGGAGGCTGTGACCCTGTGGGAAGCCTGCTCTGGAACAGGCTCCTGGCAGGAGCTGTGGCTGTGGAGGCAGGAGCCCACACTGGAGCACTTGTGACCCCATGGGGGACCCACACTGGAGCAGCCTGCTCTTGAGGGACTGCATCCCTTGAATGCACCCACACCGGAGCAATTTGTGAAGAATTGTAGCCCACAGGAAGGACTCATGTTGGAGCAGTGTGTGGAGGACTCTCTCCTTTGGGAGGGCCCCCACACTGAAGCAAGGGAAGAGTGTCCTGCCCCTGAGGAGAAAGGAATGGCAGAGATGTGTCCTGAACTGAGCACAGCCCCTCTTCTCTGTCCCCATGCACCACTTGAGGGAGAGGCAGGAAAATCAGGAGTGAGCTTGAGTCCAGAAGGAAGGGCAGGGGGGAAAAATTTATTTTTTGTTTCTCATTTTCCTATTCTGATTTAATTAGAAAACATCAGATCCATTTTTCCTCAAGTGAAGTCTGCTTTGCCCATGACAGTCCCTGCTGAGTGATCTCTCCCTGTCCTTATCTCAACCCACAAGCTTTTCATTAATTTTCTCCCCTCTCCCCAGCCGAGGAGGGCAGCGATAGAGCAGCACTAGGTGGGTCCCTGCCATCTGACCAGGGTCAATCCACCATAATCTTAAAAAACTGCTAGGCTCCAGTAAATACTGAAACACTTGTATTCCAGAAGCTTACAGTATGAAATTTCAACGAAGTTCCTGAGAGGTGATTGCTAAAAGAGAAATCTTTGCACAGTTCACTGAGAGAAAAATCTCACTATAGCAGATGTTTTAATGTGTTTAGTCACAGGTAGTTGCATACATATTTTCCTCAGTCTGTGAAAATAATGTTAAGGAAATACTCTACAATCTGTGTGTAATATTAGGATTTTATAAACATAAAAATGAGAGAGAAAAGCTAGTTCACCCTCAGTATTTCATATGGACTACAAAGAGTACTTAATATATTTTGTTTTCTTCTTTTAGAATTAGCTTACATTTTGGGTTGGCCATCTACTCCATTTCCATAGATAAGGCTACTGGAATTTTATTATTTTTAAAATGAAGGAAGAAAAAGAAGAGATTTTATAGACCTTTCAGCAGTCTTTGCAAAGACATCAGTTTGACCTGAATTCTTTTCTACCTTACAATTTGTGTTACCTGTGTTTCCCTCATACATCAGTGTTAAAACTCCTCTTGGATTTCTGGATCAGGCATTGAATTATTTTCAGGTACAATGTTATACAAAGGCTGCTAAAAATATGAATAATACATGTCTAGTACTTCAGCTTTTCAGGCCACATTTGAGACACATAACTACTATTTTTATATTATTTTTCTTAGATTGAGCTAAGAACAGTTACTAGTGTGCATATTTTAAGACTAGTCGAATTTTTATATGCTCAACAGTAGTATTTTTTCAGAGATATAATGAAGATTTCAGTCCCTATATCCTAAATCTTTATTTTATACATTTTTAGGAGCTTTATGGCCTACAATATTTCATTGTTCAGTAGGGGCCTGAAGGCAGTAGGCATCTTTGCAGTGATTTTAATGAGCTTTGGGTCAACTTTACTATATTTTGGAAAAACAGAGTATTCCTGGGTGACAACACAAATTTAGATTTTGAGTAAAAGTAGATATTCAAAGAAGTTAAGGCCAAAAAAGATTATTATGATAATTTAATTTTCTGTTCCATATAACTATAATATCACACACAAATTACTGCATCAAACCATGTGGGAATTATTGAATGTAACTAGTGTAAAAGAGGGTTATAAAAGGGATTGTGGAGCAAATGAAGAAAATGTACAGAGCAAGAAATGAAATTGTTATTAGCTGGTAAAAATGGAACTCCTCAAATGGTCTTCCTCACAAGGAAGGAATTTTATCCACATTCCAGATAAAATTTTTGTTAGCAGCTGTGGCAGCATCTAGACTATGAACAAACACACTCCAAGTTCTACTCTTACCTACCTTTCCTCAATATGGGACTCGGAATCAGCATAAACATCCCAGAAAGTACCATGACAGTGGTCCAGACTTGTGTTGATGGGAAAATTCAGGGATTTTTGTTTCTTACAGTACCTCAAATATTAACCTATAAGGGAGAAGCAGTGACTTGATACTTGAGAACATCTCTTCCACCTGAATACTGTCCAGTACCTTAAAGCATGAGATGTGGTGTTGAAGAACTTGGGAAAAGGCAGAGATGCAAATAGCAGGATTCCAACCCTAATTATCAGGAGAAAAAACTGACCAGTTCAGACATCTTCTTAGAAGAGGCCTGTGAGATAAACTCCTGGAAGTGAGCCCAAGAGAGCTGGCTAATCTCCTTTAAGTTTAAGAATGAACAATTCTGAAACACAAAAAAATAACATAAAGCCAGCAGGAGGTCTGCATGGACCAACAAGAAGCTCCTGATAAAACCCTAAAGAGATATATAAGTGGGAGCAGGGGTCAGGGTCAGTCAGTAATCAAGGGCAGTGTCAAAATTGTCACCTCCAAGATATGTGCCTTCACAAAAATTCCACAACACAGCTATAGATCCATGAGACTGCATCTTCTTGTTTTTTCTGTGTTTATGTTTTTTTCTCGTTTAATCTCCTGTGCTATGTTTTGATGTCATAACTGTTCCAAAGTCCATGCAAAGGTACAATCACCACAAGGGCCTGATTGCCACTGCACTATTTACAAGCAGAAAGTCATTTAGGTGGACCAACATCACAGAAAACATTTCTTCTGTTCCTGACACTTTAGCTTTCTCTTGAATATCTAGATCAGATACTACTGATTAAACCTGAGGATGCTAAATGACTCAAATCTTCCTAGAAATAAATTGTATTTTAACTTTCCTAATGGTCAGCAACACAAGCTGATGGGCAAGCATCCTCCTTCCCTCTGGTCATCTGTCCATCACCTGTGGCTTCCCCACTCAGGCACGAGGTGTGGTGCTTACAAAAACTTGTGGGATAGCTCTCAGGACATTTGTGATCAGCAGTGACACTGATAGGGAACACCACTGTTTGTCCTGGGCCTCTTTCTTGTATTTCCTGGAGAGTGGGGAAAATAAAGTTTTCATTTATCTTCTTATTTTTCCTTGTCACAGAGAGTAATTGCTGATACTCAAATAGCTTTTCAAATAGGCAATAACATTCTTATTTTCAGATCAATCATCTCATTATAACACAGTTATGTATATAACATATAATGTTCTCCAACTCACCCAATGAAATATAAATAAATACATAAATATGCTACAAGATCCTATTTTTCGCTGCACAAAACAATTTTTATTTTCCTGGAACAAAAGCAATTTAAGTTTAATTATGTTAAATAAAAGTAAATGGTATCCTGGACTTGGAAAATAAATGCCCAACTGTTTCTTTAAAAGTCTATGGTCGTGATATTAACATCTAAGGACTTTCTTTGACTTGATTAAAACCACCTGTATATTTGTAATTTTGGTCTCAATAGAAATAGGTGCTATTTCATCACATTTAATATGAACTGCTTGGACTAATGTGACTCAGTGATGAGTATAGTCACAAGATAGTTAAATTTAAATTATATCAATTTCAGGTTAGTTTGGATCAGATTGTACATTTTTACGGTATGATTGCTTTTTTTCCCCAGTGAAAATTGTATGAAATTTTACATTTTGCATAAATTCCATCATGATTTACAGGTTCCCTGCCTTCTCAGAAAGATATGCCTCTTTTCTTGCACAACCAGAAGAGTCCCTGAGCCACATGTGATTTCATGGATGGCAAAATACTGATTTCACAACACAGACAAGGACATAACTTTGAATTACTCTAAAATTTCAGCTAAATGTGTGGAGAAAATGGTTCTAACTGGAATTCCTTCAGGTTTTTTGTTTAATACAATAGCATTTAGGAAGAGTTGTGCTTACAAAATGCATGTAGCAGCATCCAAGATTGAATTAAATATTGTATTATTGGAAGGAGTAATTAATGCCATCAAGGTCAAATCATGTCTCAGGTAACATAGCCTGGGATCCAGGGGTTTGTGCAGCAGCTGGAGAGATCAAAATGACCAGGGCTTCCCCAGCTAGCTGTGTGTGTATGATTTGTGGGCAGAATTGTCTGTACCAGCAACCTGCAGGGCCACAGCCTCAGTTTGTCTGTCCGTGTGCCAGCAGCTGGGAAGGCTGGGNTTTATGTTTTTTTTCCTCACAAAAGGACCAGTCAGAGAGGGGAGCAGAATATGATCATTTGTGCTGTCTGTTTTTCTGAGTGCTCCATGTTTCTTCCCGTGTTTTCTGTGCAGCCAGTCATGTAAATATTTTCATACATACATTTTGTATATGTGTGCTCTACATGCTTAGCCTTCTACAGCTTCAACCTGGCTGCACAGAGAAAATGAAGGTTCAAAAGACAGAAAGAGTTTTGTAAAGATATTTGTACAAACATTGCAACTTAAAATTTCTTTAATGAAATTTTTGTAAAATCATTCATTGTGTCTCGATGTTGCAAAGCTAGAAATTATGTAATTATGAGGATGTAAAATAGACTATTTGCATTTTGTAGAACTGATTTAAGTTCTATTTATTTGAAACTTTCTGTAGTTCAGTAAGTTTTTAAAAACAAGAAAGAGCATAAATTCTACTACTAATTTTTAGCTTCTGTTAGAGTCAAACTGTGAATCCCTATTGCAATTTTTACATTATCACTCAAAACTGAACAGTAAAACCAGTAATAAATTACAAAGTAAGCTCTGTAGAGTCTAATGGCAAGTTGATGACCAATGTCTTTAAAATGTATGAGTGCACTGAAAATTAAGACTGTGAGAAACTGAGATAATTACTCTGTTTTCTAAAATGTGTCTGTAAGACCCATTGACAATTCTTTTTTGTTTATTGTGTTGGAGCTGATGAAGACCCTGATCCTCCAAAATGGATCAAAATGACAATTCACTTTGTACAAATATACATCTGACTATATCAGGAAAGAACATTTTAGTCTTTTTTTCTTCTGCTCACAACTACTACTCCAATAACTTTTGGAGAAAACTGTTTTCTGATTAATTTAGAATAGGTGTTAGAACTATTTTGCAATATTAATGAACTCAAAACTATGCTATAATTTATTTAAATATGAATTCTGGTTCAAGGACCCCACAGACAAGGTGAAACAGAGGGTAACCACAAGTGACAGTACATCAGAAAGGGGTACAGCCACAGCAATATAGAAATTGCTGTAGTGACTAGCACATATGTAAACCATTGCAGGTGAGCCTTGAATTATGTAGGCAGGAGCATATGACAGGAAAAAAAAACCAAAACCAAAACAAAAAAAAATGTAGTAGAAAAGCATGAAAGGGTTTTGGGTTTGCTAATAAGAATTGTTTAGCATTTAAAAATTGGGAACAGTTCAAGGGTAATAATTAAGGATGAAATAAGAGTAATTTTTCAAAAATATGCTAAATTTTTACCTCTTTAACTCCTAACTCCTTGAAAAGGGGTAAGGCAAAAAAATCTCAAAACACCTTGATGTAAATTTGACCAGAGCAACCTGGAACTCAGTTCATGCCTTGGTTAAAATCCATTTATAAGTGGAGAGGGAAAAGGGAAAAAGAGAGGAAAAAAAGGGAAAAGGAAATGCAAAGGGAAAGGGAAAGGGAAAGGGAAAGGNAAAACAAAAAGACAAAAAAGGGAAAAGGAAAGGGAAAGGGAAAGGGAAAGGGAAAGGGAAAGGGAAAGGGAAAGGGAAAGTATCGAGGCATGTTTCACATAGAATCTTGCTATATGTTTGTCGTAGGATTTAAAATAAAATGTATTTCTAGGATTAAATTGCAGATTTGCTGAGTTTGTATTTTCTACTCACATACCTACTGAACTAAAAAATTATAAACAATTTCTGTAATTGCCTTTCCATATTATATATATTTTGGTTTTACAAGTAACTTCTTTAATTACATTTTTTAAATGGAAGTTTCTGTAATGAACTGAAATAATTTTCAGTGTTGTTGGCACTGTAAAGAAAGTTCTAATTGTGTCCAAACAAACTGTGCATTCTTTTATTTGTGATTATTTTTTAAAAGAATATGCAATATCCATTGGTTAAGGCAAAGAAAATCGTCCTGGAAATATGTAAGATTTACTGTTTTCCTCAAGACATCCTAAGTATTCATTTAGCATTGACACCATTCCTGCTGGTTCAAATAATCTTTGTGCATTAAATCCTGCCTGTACTTGCTCACTTCATACCGACACATGGATTCAGCAAGGAGGTGTAAGTGATTAGGAGATACTTCATTGTACTACCTTATATCCAACAATGTTTGACCCTAGCTTTTCTCTAAGAAAGAGTATCTTGATTAATGTAGTGAATCAAATATGTTCTAGGTCAGAGTTTTATTACAGTCTGAGGCAGTAGTGTCACCTGGTAAATGAATAACACATCTTCAGGCACTCTTTCCTTTTTTGCTGCCATCAGAGCTCTGACCCATGGCCTTTTTGCCCAATACTTATCACATTCTGTTCAAAACCCTGAAAGTTCTTGCTTTTGATCAATTGCTGAACAACATATCTATTTCGTTGATTAAAAACCTTAATGAATGTGAGGAACATAACACTCCACTGAGTTGATAGAGGAAAAGGGATGTTTCTTCTCACAGCACAAATCCCACTGCTGACATTGCAATGAAAACTTGATATATTTTTACTATTTATTTATTTATTATTTATTTTTTTTTTTTATTATTTAATTTTTAAATCCAATGGTTTTGCTATTGGCAGTGCTACTGGTCTTTCATTTATAAGTGATAAAAACGTGTTGACAATAGTTGCCCTGGTGACCTAGGTTGTTGGCTGGAGAACACATCAGCACACGTGTTGTGTCTATCTCATAGCAGCAAGGCACCAAGGCAATTGCTGTCCTGATTTGTCTGGAGATCCACAGCTCCTCTCCTGTTTATCTGAATCCTGTGTGAATCCAGATCATTCTGTTTTGTTTTTTTTCTCTGCTTGCCCACACTTACAACTTGCTCTATGATTAGTTTGGATATGGAAAAGTGCCATTAGTTCTCTTTTTTCCTATATTTGTCATACAAACTTCTTTAAAAACCTCTCAGAAAGAGAGGGTTTTCACTGTTCTTCACAGTAAAGCTTCACTCTTAAAATGAAGTAATTCAAAGGATCCAAACTGACATATCTGGAAAGTGATCTTTTCAGTTCCACTGAATAATATGTGAAGCACTTTGGATTGTGTTCTCTGTCAGTATGAAACATCCTCATCCAGGATAGATGTCTTTGTCAGGCAGTTCAGTCAGGAAGACTAACAGAAATGTTAGTCAAAAGAGAATCCTGGACTCTTAGCTGAATTTATTGCTAGCACTAGGCTAGCAGTCAGTCTGTTTTCTCTAGCCAAGGTTTGAAAACTTTCAAAGATGGAGATAACCCATTCCAGAGAGGCATTACCCTAGTGATTTCCATTTAACTAAACACTTTCCAAAAATAGAAAGATTTATTCTAGAAAAAAACAGCAGGACTAGAGCTTCTTTGTGATGATTGTTATGTAATACCCATGTTGTCAAGCTGCTTCACATAAGCTATACATCTCCAACATAGCCAGTGTATTCTTCATTCAAGGCTAATTACAGGGAAAGAGATCTTTGTATATTACTTTAGTGAACCTCAATGGCTAGGTGACACAATTCTATTTACCCCAATGGAAACATGTTTAATTTATTAACTTAGCACGACTGAACATTTATACTGTGTTTGTAATAATAACTGTTATTCAAGTTACTACAGATTTCCCACACTGGGAACTGTGTAATTAACTTGGGGATTTATCTGGTATCTATATATTTTAACCTAATGGTTTCTCTGTCTGATGAATTCTATTACTTATTCAAGAAACAGATGGGATACCAGTAGGGGTTAGTAGTCAAAATCCCACATTAAACACTTCTTAAATTTTTAGATAATGCACTGAAATCTGCTGTTGTCTTTGGAAGGATGAAGTATTTGTCTTCATCTCTTTTGCTCCCATGTTAAGAAAAAACACTAACATCAGCACAGGAGCTTACATACTATGTATAACCATTTTGTCTCTTTTATGAAAAGGCCTAAATTATACAGGGATGAATAAAATAGTTAACATGAGAAAAAGAAGCAGAAAACAAGGAATCTGAACCACCAGATTGTATTAAGAATGAAGAAAGAGAAGCTATGTGAACACATGTCTTTCTGTTTACATTTCCAGTGAGAAAACTGTGATTTCCATGGGTGTAGAAGACATCAGGAGTATTCTGGTTAAAGGAAGGGAGTGGTTGCTATAAAGTTACTAGAATAACGTATTGTCATGCAAAAGAGATTACTACGGGGAAATGGTAGTCTGAGTGAAATTCAAATCTTTGTATCACTCCTGAAACAATTAAAAAAAAATTATTACTCTTGAGAGACTCATGACACACCTAATAGCATATAATGATTATGTATGTTAGTAATAAATTGGAAGAGATTTAAAAAGTATTTCAGGGCAATAATGATACCCAAAATAAAGCTGAACACCCGAAGTCATTCCTCTAAAAGCAGAAAATGTTTATTTTGTTGTTTTTTTTTTTAATCTGACAGCAATAATTTTTGATGGAATTAATTGCATATGGAAATCATTGACCAGATGTGCAGAATGGACCTGATAAACTTGGTCTGTGGCTCCCTGGCTTGTCAGTGTTGGTTGAAAAATACTTCTGTACTACTGAAAATAAAATACACTCATGTCTGCAACTCAGTAGTCAGAAAAGTCCATTTTCTGACCATTTTTCTGGGTCATTCTGTTCATTTAATACATAATGCATTCCCTCCTCCACCTCCTGTTCCAAACATGAATTAGAATTTTTGACCCTGATTCTGCAAGGTGCATAAGCATTTTAAATTAACTACAAAATGAGGAGCACTTTGGGTGTCTGGAACAGGACAATGAAAGGCTGATGTGTAAAAAAAGCTCCACAAACCTTTGTTCCACATTACCCTTACGTGAGCACAGGGAAGGACTTACCTGAAATGCCTGAGACACTTTAAGGGCTCCTCGGTATAAGATAAACATCCCTTTTTCCTACCTTGCCCTTTCTCTCCTTATTCCTGCCATCCCATCTGTGCCCTTTTACTTTTTGCCCAACATTCATTTTGCATTGAATTCATTAAGCAAAATAGCATAATAGAATATTTCTCTCTCTCTCTTTTTCTAAACTGTGTTGGTTTTCTATCTGTTTAGTCACACTCAAGTTGTAGTGGTAGAACAAAGGACTGAAAGGCAAATGGAAGCACATGGAAGAAGTAAAAAAGGAGGTGCAAATTTATACTGGCAATACCATTTATTGTACTTCTATTTCAAAATTCACTGGATGTCTTTCGATCAACTTGAAATAACCTTTAGTAACTCAATGTAACTCAAAGTAACTCAACTCCTAGACATGTACAGATGCTGTTTCCTGGTTTGATAGAAAGAAGCAAGAGCAGAAAGAAGCAGCTATCTGCCATCTTTCAATTAAAAGAAGAAAAGAAAAAGGGAAAAAAACCCCAAAAGACCAAGGTTCTTCAGTACATGTAGTAATAACTGTGCAGCAGCTGAAGTGTCTGCTTCTAGATGTCCCATCCAAAGGCACCCAAAACCAATTTTTGGAAATGAAAGTGATCCCAAATTTTGTGACAGAGCAGACTTGTCACAGTTCAATCCCCTACAGGCTTGTTAAATGGAGCTTATTTCGTTGAGAGAAAATATGAAGTATAGGTTTTCAAAGTATAAAATGGGATGTGTTTATGATGCAGTTGCTGTAGCAAGAGTACTCTTGCCATTTTTAGCAGACCTTTGATCAGATATAGAGATGATATTTGTGATAATAAAAGACATTGTACAAAAAACCCAATCAGTAAGGAATAGTCTGGGATCGTAGCAGGGAAGAGTCACACTGATGTTAGAGAGAATGGTGAGGAAGGAAATGAAAGATGAAAAAGGGAGGTAAAAGAAGCATAAGTTATAGGTGAAATATTTTTCTTCTGTACATCAAACATGGCTCAAGCTGGTGAGGTTCCACTTGCCTTGCAGGCTCTGCTGGTGATGTAACAGAGTCTTATTCTGCCCCTGGCAGGCTGACCCTGCCTGGATGGCAGGTGCCTGCCAAAGCCTCTCTATCTGATCTCTTCAGATTGAGACTTTTGGGGCTGGTCTATATCTGGCAAATGAAAAGTGAGACATCACAGTAATTTTACTGTCATGTAACAGATCCATTTGTGAAAGCTTGCTTAACTATTGCATCTGTTCTGCATTACAGACATTAACAAATTACATAGTGAAAAAAAGGGGGAAATAGACTGTAATTATCATGGCAATGATAGCATCCACTTAGGAAACACTAAAATATTTCTTTTCTTTTTTGATTACTATACTTTTAGATTTTTTTTATTTTTAAAAATCAATCTTATGTAAACCAGTGACATGTTTTTCTTTAAAATTCTATTCCATTTGGAAAAAAAATGTCCAATAGTACATTCTTCATCCAGAATATCTCATCATTTACAGTGACTTCTGCAAAATATTTTCTTTTCATGTCAAATGAGAATTTTTTCTCTCTAAATTAAAATAGATTCTGAAAAATTATAGAAAACGCAAAAATTTGACAGTCATAAGCACTTCCTCCAGTGTAAGAAATGTAGAGTTGTTAATTTCATGTTAATATGCAGATAAATAAAGGAATTATAAAATGATACTGATAATATACTTATTTTTTCAAAATGTACTTAATAAAAATTATTAAAATCTTCCTTCCTTCCTTCCTTCCTTCCTTCCTTCCTTCCTTCCTTCCTTCCTTCCTTACTTCCTTCCTTCCTTCTCTTAAAAATTGTTTTACTTTTGTTATTTTTACAATAATTTGTTACTTTAGTAGTAATAATAGTAATTATTGGCCATAATTGCAATCTTTACAGAGAAGGAAGACAGTGAGGGAAAAAAACAGCATTTTTTTTCAGATATGAATTATAAGCCTTTGTACTATTAATTTAAAAAATAAAATGATGGATTGAAAAACCATTTCAGAATCTTCAAGGCAATTAAGACTGCAAGGGAATTTGTACTAGAGGTCTGATACAACAGTGTGAATCTGACCGAATTTCCTTGTAAACTGCTGATTGGCAGACAGATGCAGATAATAGATAAATAAAAGTTATTAGTACTAAGGTTCAGTTCAATTATATTTCCTCCTGTACTTTTTCATCGAAGCATGCATAGATATATTTCTTCTTGATTTAGTCATGCATTCCAGATGTTCATATATGAACATTAGTGCTGCATGTGCCTGTGTATTCAGTCATTTCTTGAACAAACTGTGGGCTCACTGAAGATAGCACAGTGAATACACTTCCCAACAGACATTGAGTTAAAATTATTTTCAGAAATATGCAGACAGTATTTCAGGATGTTTAGTTAATTATGGATTTTGCAGAAACACTGTGGATGGTTTGGGGAACACAGACATTACTTTCCATTTATAACTGTGTAAATTTCTCATTCATACATATAAGTATATTCTTACTTGTCTTTAAAACTGTGGGTGGTATTTTTCCTAATGACAGGAATTATTTATTTAAATTTCACATTGCAAAGCATCATAAAGAAAACCATGATGACATGGAATGTGAATAGAATAGAATAGATTTTATGTAAATGCCACTGCCACATAACTTCAGATTAACTTTTATAGAACTTATATTTTAGCGCTTCTCTTTGTTATACATGCCCTCATTTTAATATTTTTTCACTGAAAGGTTCAATAACAGAATGTTTATAAAACTCTCATGGATTAACATATATACTTTTTTACTTTTAAAATAAAATGAAGACAATATTCAGTAAGAAAAAGATGAAGTATGCTATTTTTTACAATTTATTAAATGCATTATTTTTTATAAGTGTTATTAAATATTTGTGTTTTTCTGTCCTTAAACAGTACAAAATTGCTAGCAGGCCTCTTGTAGCATTTTAAGTGTATATACACTACTATATAAGCAACAATATTTTATTATAAAATTCTATGTTATTTTACATATAAAACTACATTATGCATCAACTTATGCTACATATTATAAATTTCCTTATCCTTATATTTATCTATATTATTATTCATAAAATTGAAAAAATAATTTTATTCAAAATAAATTATATTTAGTGCAGAACAAGACATGAGAATAAGAAATTTTAGGAGTGATCGTGGAAGAAAGAGAAAATGTACTTGTGACAATGTGAATTGGCTTCACTGTCTCATAAGAAGAAATTTGCCTTGAAAAAATATGAGAACAACTGTATTGTACTGTGATCCATAAAGTACAGCTTGTCTAGGTAGAGAAAACCTCTGCTGCCAGATTTCAACAGAGTTGTCCTGTCTATGACAAATTACTTATATCATTTCCATGCTGCTTCCAAATCTGTGCCAAGAGCAACGTGGCTTTAATGGACCAAGAAATCTTAGCCAAGGTTTGATGAATTGTAAAAGCAGCAAGTCCTTTTGGTAATAAGCAACCAAAGAAGAATAATAGATATAACATCATGTTCAGCAAAAGTCTTTTTGAAAATTAAGAGTGGGATAGCAACTCACATTTTCTAACTGTTAGCCTGTTTCTAGGGATGAAGGGTGGATGAAGAAATATTTGATTAGAAATGCAGTTTAAACTTCTAGGTAGCGTGCTTGAGTGCACTTGTTTCGGTCCCAAGAAAGACAAAATAGGAACAGTGGGGGACAAAAACAAAACAGCATTTCTGTCCTGCTCTGAGACTGTCCTGATCTCAAAGGCGGTTTGAGAAAACTGCAGTTCACAGCAGACAGTGTGCACAGGGTCATAAATGGAGGTTTGCCGTGGCTTAATTTCCAAATCAGCTTATTTTGGAAATAAAAGCTACCTGAATGTTTTCTGGTGGGGTTCAAACATAGGTCTGCTTCCTTTTCCTCACAGTCAGAGCTTGTGCTCTCCTCCAGGTAAAAAATTATGGGACCTTGATCACAAACTTCCATGCAGGTTGATTCACTGCCATGCTGTCATGGTTTTGATTTGTCAATTAAGATATACTCATTTTCTGTTGTGAGACAGAACCAGGAGCAGAAGCAAGGCAGGCCTAAAACTTAGGAGGGTATATAAGAAATTTATTAACTACACAAGGGGGAAAAAAAAATTCAGAATAAGATTGTCAGACCATTCTTTCCTTCCCTTTTTCAACCTTCATAACAACAGAACAAACATACAAAAAAACTGCTTCAATCAATTCCCAACTCAAACAGTC
>VWZS01009269.1:146797-183030 GCA_013397075.1 Rhabdornis inornatus
AAAAAAAACCAAGGCCACAGTGCTGGAGCTTTGCCAGGATCTCAGAAACCAGCCACGCTGGGGAAGGGGGGGAAAGCGGTTGGGATTTTTATATTAGTTTGAGTCTCTCTGGTCACTGTCCATGGCCACCCCCCTCTCTCTCTCTCTCTGCCAGGACATGCCAGCTCCCCAGACAGGTGGCCCGGCCCGGCCCCTGCCAGGCCCACAGGCCTGCAGTGGAGCCAGGCCAGGGCCCTGTTACCTGCACTGCTGCCGGAAAAGCCAAGAGGGCTCAGTTCCGGATTACCTCCTTCAAAATGTGTGTTCACGGAGCGAACTAACTTCCTTCAATTGGTTTTTCACGCTGTCAATAATCAAACTAGCTTCCAGTTGGTCACTATCCACTCCCAGGGGAGTACTCACAGAGAAAACTCCTCTTTGAGTTTTTCCTCTCCAGGTCAAACTACGACACATGCCTTGAAGAAGCTGACAGCCAGACAATTGCCTCAGCTTTTTATTGTCTCCTAATTATGAAAACTGTAATTTTATAATTCAGTTCAAGTATAGTAAGACAGCTTTTAGAGATCTTGTCATGTTACACATCTCAACTCTATTAAGAGATGTAGAAATAATGTAGTTTTTTGTGTATACTATATGGCTGAAAGTTAAAGTGTTCTGCAGTAGTCTGTATTCAGCTCTTTCACAATACACTAGGAAAATTTTATACTTCAGTGTAAAAATTCAGATATAACAATATTCAGATGCTCAGAGCACGATATAGCTGCAAAGTCTAAATTATGCTTTCCAAAACAAAAGGACATTTTTTTCAAGAAGTAAGTTATCTACTAACACAAGAAAATAGATACAGTTGGATATATTTTGCCACTATTATTGAAGTATTTATGTGAATGAATTCCACAGAAAAATTCAGTTCAAAACCAACATGAAGAAAAATTTCATCTCATAGTTTTAAAAATTAGTCATTTTGTATTTCAGAAAATGCCAGTTTTCCTATTCTTTAAACAGACTTTCCTGGTCTGTTTGCTTTGGAACCAGACTCTTGAATCTACTGAGTGACCCATGGGAAGTAAAACATTACAGTTCAAAAAAAGTAATATGGTTACGTTGTCCTGCTAGCCTCAGGCACATTTCTGCTCCTTTTGTGCTTGAATGACAGCTGTGTTAGGATACTGCTCAGCTAGGTTAGGATGCTGCTTTTATCTTCCTTTATCTTCTTTTTTTTAGCTAGAGTTAAAAAATTCAATGGGGCAGAGACAGTACAGCTGACAATAAAGAGCAGGAGCACTCCAAGGAGAAGGCAGATATTGCAGGAAGCCTGTGAGCATTAGGTGGAAATCTGGAGCAGCCTGGAGGTTTGAGCAACTGGTGAAAGATATTAAGGAAGAACAGACTTAGGTCTGGCTGGGACCAAGGAACAACTCTTTAAGAGTTGGAGGACAGCCACAGAGGTGAGAAGGAATTAGTGAAGCAGCAACAATAGTGAAGGAATAATGGAAAGATGTAAGTGAGAAGTGAGACATCAAGACAGAGGGGATGTCAAGAAAGAGAAGTCAATGACAGGTAGATGCCAGCTATGAAAAAAAAGCAGGCAACTTCTTGCAGGAATCAGCATGAGTCCCATGAAATGGGTTGATTTGTGCTTGGCAGTCTTTGAGTAAAGTTAAAGTGTCTGCAGTAAAGCTTTGTAACTTTTTAACTTCCAAATTCAGGGAATATAGGCAACATTCAAGTCCTGAATGCTGAAGACATGCTTCTTCAACTGGATTAGATTCCCTATGCTGATACTACTTCCAAAAATGACCAAAAGACAGAAAAAGAGACTTTGGCTGACAAAATGGCTTTTAACAGACACAACTGCCACTTGCATACCTGTTTGGTACATTTAAAGGAGATTGCCTAATAAGTACATTATATATAAGGCATTTCATAGTACCTCTTGTACTCTTACAGCTATTGCAATTAATTCATTTTTCTGGCAGAAGAAATATTCCATCATACAGTTTCATGGTCTTCCTGTCTTCTCCACTGTTCTCCACAGTGGCTGCAGAGAATTCTGCTGCAAAACTAGTTCAGATCTATTTATAGAGACCGTGTGCAGATGGTGGGTCAGTAGGGATGTTTGTGCTGCACAGCTGTGAAATCCACTTTGTTCCATCAAACCAAATGTAATTATGAGTTGGATATTTTTTGTTTGTTTGCTGGTGGGTTTTTCCCTGGGTGTGGCTTACAAGAGATGTAGTAATAGGATAACAGGCCGATGTCAGAGAAGCCAGTAGGTTTCTTTACTGATAATAAGATTTTGCCTTTTACCCCTTGCAGTGACATTTCATTACTTTTTTCCCTATGTCCGAGAAACTTCTTAAAGTCAAAATACACAGGATGAAAACATATCATAATTTATGTTGACTTTCACATAAAAATAATTCTGCCAAATTTTATTTCTAAAGGTTATAGAGGAAAGATGAAAACACAGATATTAAAATATAATTTTGCACAAATATTCTTTTTATCAAATTGTGTTTCCAACATTATCTTATTCTGAACTGTGAGGTTCGCAGTACAGACTCAAACTTGAATCAAGCCATTTTTACGCTACAGTTTTATATCATTAGCAATGCAAATTTCAAAAATATCACCAGGTTCATTTTTTCAGCATGTTTATCTGCTAGTTCCTTAAATTGTCCGAAGTACTTTCAGAGCATGCACAGAAACATTTCTGTAGAGGATTGCAAGAGTTCTGTCCTCTACGTTGTTTTCCAGAATCAAAGACTAATCAGGTAAGAGGCACATGGTAGCTTAGGATCGAAAACACAAATGTAATGAGGTCAGTGTATAGTGCCAGGTGTTATTAATAGTTTTCTCTGTATAAAATATCACCTTTAGGATTTTAAAAAACACTTTATCCCCAGGCTTCTAAGATATGATTTTTCTCCTTGGAGATTAACTAGAAGTTGTTGCTGCTGTGGTTGCTGCTCATGTTTTGCTTCTCTTCACATAGAGCTAGCTACTTGTATGGCAAAGAAGGATACACAGCAAGGGTGCTATTGGCTCATTCACTAACTGTTGTGTGAGGCTAGAGACTTCTTTCAAACATTTGAATTAAGACAATATATACCAGCAGTATATGCCTGTGAGTGCTATCAGCTACTTGATACAGATACACTACAGCTGTGCTTTCACACATTAATCATACTAATATATCTTTGGGGTTTTTTTTATTTTTTACTATGAAAAAAAATCAATTCAGTTCTCCCTTGTATAAAAAAGCATATGTAAAAAGTCACCACTAGTGGCCTTCTAGATGGAAAAGACTAATAATTCTCCTAATTCTTCAGGTGATGTACTTCTTGATTAAAATCATTACCTTTTTTCCTTCCTCAGTAGATCTCTCAAACATTCAGCCTCAGAAAAAATGGAAAATAAACTGAGTACTCCATGCTATTTCAATTGAAAATATTAAGTCCTAAAAAAATGTTTAAAACACAGTATTTATGAGAAAGGATGTTCTAAAGAAGTTAGTTGTGGTAGTTTGGTTCTTTCTTAGTCCTAGCACATGAGAAAGAATCAATTTGAAGTAAATATTTATCTATGTATCTCAAAGAGATCTTTAATTTATCAAGGCCTTATACTAGTGCAGGACCTGGACTGGTGTATGTCTGAATAAATTAGATATTCTTCCCTTTTTCCCAGTGGGGGAATATGAGAGCACTACTTCTCTTTAGAACAATGGAAGATTGGGATCTTAAGGGGAAATTATGTTTCCTGAAGTTCTTGAGTTGGTCATATTTAATGTTTCTCCCCATATAATCCAGTATTTGTTGTGGATTTATGATTGTCTGCGCACAATCAGAGCTCTTTAAAGGAAGTTTCTTGTTTTTACAGAGAGTTTTTAAGACATGATACCTAGAGATTCATGCTCACAGAAGAAAACAGAAATAAATGCATTATTATTTTAATATCCGTTACATGTAAGGTGCATTCTTAGTCATCCAGCAGGAATACATCACTTACTAACAAATTAGTTAGATAAATAATAGATAAGGGCTCTTGGGAAAGACTGGGGAAAATAGACTCTCAAAATGTGTTAAGGAAATTATTTTTATTCTCTTTAGCATACCATATCATGCAGTCCAGTAACAAATCAACCAAAAAAGTGGATGAAATATATTTCTGTCCATTGCCCATTTAGGCCTTCTGTTAATCTCCATGTTTGCAAAGCAAGATGCAGGGATGTGTCTGGAAACAACCATATAAGGGGCAGATGATAAAAAATATAATTGAGACATTCAACCATATTGCTGAAAGCTTCTGGCGAGGAAAGTGTAACCACAAGTAAGAATGGAAAGATTCTGGAAAATTAGTCAGCTAAAATGTAAACAGAAGAGCTATACAACTCCCAGAAGCAGATAACAAACAAACAAAGACACAATCATTTAAAAATGCATAATATACATCAGTGTACAGTTATCAGCTTACCATGACAGTCACAGATTCTGAGTTTAATTTGGATAAATAGATTGGGAAATAAATGTTGTTTTCAACTGGCAGGTAAGGCTGTTTTCAGTTCAGATAAATTGTTCCACCAAATAACATATATTGGCAGGCTTATGAGAAAAGAAAATACGTTTGTGAGCTGAGAGCACAATTGGGAATGGATTTTATTTATTTAGATATTTTCATATCAGGTGGCAAAGCTGTAAGTTTTAAAGGCTCATTGTGCCACTAGCAGCAACCTAGATTATAGTATGTCTGACTTGCCTAGACTGCAGCATACATTTTTTTCGAAAGGATGAATTGTACAAATAATAGAAAACACCTTGTTGCTTTTAAGCTGCTGCAAAGGTGATATACGATTGTGGTACTTTTCACCCAATCATTTTCCAGACAAACTAAAATAGTAGCATTGTTGCTCATTCTTTCTGTCTTCTTCTCTTTCTTTCTCCATTTATCTACATAAACCACATTTATTGACCATGTTTATCAACTTGAAAACCACAATAAAAATGTAAGTAGTTAAATTTTAGAAATAAACCAGAAAATGCTGGAATTAATTTTGCTCGGTTGCTCATAATTTAGTCTTATTATTTTCACATTATAATACAGCTCTGTAACTATCTAATTGTGTGGTTTTAGTGGGAACATTTCCTGACTTGATGAAATAATTGTTTAAATATTCTTGTTCTTATTTTTAAAAGGAAATTGAAGAATCAGAAGTCTGTTGTACAGTTGTGTACCTTTGTTGCAAAATGAGATTTTTAACCTCTGTGTAAACAGGAAGGAAGGAAGGAAGGAAGGAAGGAAGGAAGGAAGGAAGGAAGTAAGGAAGGAAGGAAGGAAGGAAGGAAGGGAATGGAGATGAAAATTATTACCACACGTGGATCCAGCAACAAGACTTGATTGTCGGAATTTTAAAATTTTAATGTCAGTAAAAGTGATAGTTATCGTCTTGATCCTTCAGGGGTGGGGGAAGCCCATGAAATACAAAGTTCAATGGCATAATATACTTTGAAGTTCACCTGGAATGGCCAGATAACTCCCATGAAGAGGCAGGGAGTGTTAAATTGTCTATTGCAACACTGTGGATCATGTACAGTTCTTTGGTAAAAGGACCCAGAAATGAGTCTAAGGGTGCTTCAGGGGACTTTGATGGTTTATGACACCTTCTAAGACATGACAGCTGCCTCTCACTTCAGCGTTGTTATTCCAGTTATGCCCCATCAGAAGGGATGAATATCTTCAGACCTACGAGTCCTGATACCTCCCCCAGAGGGCAGCCAGTTGTATAAGTGAGGAAACTGACATATAAGAGCATTATCCCTCCTCCATAGGTTCTGTTTCTTATTGTCCTTCTCCCTTCTCTGTCTCAAAACCTTCAGTGGGGTTGCAAACCTGGCCTCAGCAAAGCACATGCTGCTTTTGCAAATGGCCAATTTTTTGTCATGAACACTTAACATTTCAGCATCTCACAGCTTGTTATTCAAACATTTAAAAAAATTGGATAATATAAAGGTTTCAGAGACATCAGAAAACAAAATTAATATGTGCTTTTCAAAATGCCTTTTTTTTTTTTTAAAGGCAAATCTAGCCAACTGGTCCGTGTAGAACAGTCTAACATTCACAACACTGGTAATACAAACATCCTTAGACAAGTAAAAAAGTGGCCTGAAATCCATGAAGGTCATCCAGATTTGATTCAAAGAGTATATCTAATAATTTAAGGTTACTGAAATGTTCTAGGCCTGGACAAAAATGCATTAAAAGAAACACCTTAAAACCATGTTTTGTCAATGTCAATATGGAAAGCAAAAATGTACTGATTTGAACAAAATTTGTAACTCTGAACTGTCAAAACAAATTGTTTAGAGATATTGCTTGGATAGCATGAAAAGCTCCAGCTATATTTGAGCATATTGACTCATATAGAATTAGTATAACACTATCAGTTTAAAAGAATATAAAAAGATAAATTCTTTAATACATTGTTTCCCATTCTATAATAAGAATACTTGCTAGTTGTAAATTTTTCCAAAATTTTTCCATTTTGTTGCTAATGGCTTTTTCTCCTAAAATTTATACTCATTGAGAACAGGTACACTTTCCTTGGCAGATCTCCAAAGTGACTTCTACTAAAGTTACTCTAATAGCAAGAACTCCAGGATGCATGTAAGCATATTCTGAATTATGGTCTTGACTTGTTTATTTTTTCTCATTACCTTCATTACATAAAAAAAACCCCACTAGTATAAAAATATGGACAATGAAAACCGAAGGTGTAAAGCTTTCAGCAGCTTTTCACACAATGAGAAGTGAAAAATATTGACAATAAATTGGAAAAAGCAGCAGTTGTGATATGCTTCTTGGAATAAGACAGAAGTAGAGAAAAACATGTCTTAACTGTGCAACAAGGGGAGGGACAATGGAAGACGTTTTGACAGGAGTATTTGACAGCATTTTCCACATGAGAGTAAGTGCTTTTAGCAGTGTGTTGAGTGGAAGAAGGATTCAAAAACCGTCTATTGGTCTAAAGACTATTGTGTGTAACTGTCACCCTAAATTACCTCTATTTGCTTCACATGGAGCAGCTGAAAGAGAACATGTTAGGACATAGGATGTTTCTAAACTTTATTCTAAACTTATTTTCGTACAACTTCCATGCAGTGCAGGATTCCCCTCCATCCTACTGGTGTTGTTGTATTCCCCATGATCTGCAAATATAAACAAGGGAAGATGCTTAGGGATGGACAAAGGACCTTTCACTTGATGAATTTCTCTTATAAAAAATATTAATTTTCCAAACAAACTGGTTAGCTTTATTCTTAAGCTCATTGTAGTTAGCATATTCCGTTACTAAACCTCTGCTCTTTTCTTCCCTGATGATTTATTTCTGAAAGGGTTGAATAGGTCAGAGGTAAACAATCTTACTATAGGTGTTAATCTGAAAGGGTTTAAGTGAATGTACCTGAAATTTTAGGAAGGATGGCACTTTCATCAGTTAGTAAGGCTTCTGCAGCACAAAATAGATCCCAGACAAAGAGATCAGAACTCACAAATGTACCCTGAAATCGCAAAGCTTTAACAGTGGCTGAATTCTCCATCTATATACAGGGACTTGGCTAATCTGTATCACCTTGATGAACAAATATAGTGAATGATTTTGTGGTTTAGTTGTATAGGCAGCCATGCATACAATACACATGTGTGTGTATGTGTGCATACTTATACATGCATACAAACAGACATATCTGTGTCAGTTTTCTCTGTAATTTTAAAATATGCCTTGTATAAGGAATGGCCTGTTGTGCAGAATCAGTCTTTCATTTCCTATACATAAAAGTTTGCAACCATTTAAATTAATTCCATTGATTTATCTTCAAAAGCATATAGTCTCTTGAAGAGCTGAATGTAATAAATATTTATTACTGCTGGAATTATGATTTAGGATCTTTCACTTAAGAATGAAAGAGAAGGTCAAAATTTAACAACTCAAACTGTGAGAAAAGTTGGCCTAAATAAATGAAAAAAAAAAAATAACCTTGATGCAATATCACTATTTGCCAGCACATCTGGGATACTATATTACAGTAAAATATATAGAATTCAAAGAATTTAACTATATGGACGCTGGCATTAAGTTCTTATAACTTTTTTTTCTTTTTAATGTGAATTGGATTTTTATGAGGCTAACACAAGAAGTTACAAAATGGAGAAACAGAACAATTGAGAATCTAGTCAGAATCAATTAAAAAAAATATAATGTATTTTAATAAAACTTATGTAGATCTGTTGTACAAGATAATGCAAGAATCTACACAGAACTAAGGGAATATGGAAATTAATTATCTACGCAGTAGAAACAGGAATGTTCCACATAATAATGCTAGAAATTCAGCATAGCTGTTGTCTCAATTTTGCTTCAGTTCATATGCAACTTTACTGGGATCAATATTTCCAGTATGAATACAGAACTGACCTGACATGTTATTAAAGTCATGATATTAAAGTCACTGGAACAATTGGGAGAGTATTGAGAAGCCAAAACAACAAACAAATCAAATGGAGAAACTCAATATTTACAAAGCAGTATGGTGAAAGCTGAGTTACACAGATACTGTCTGTAAGAAATTTGAAAAAAATGGGGATTCGTATTTCAGTTTCTAAGTGATTCTCATTTTAGCCCAGAAATAATATGAAGCTCATAAAACATCAAAATTAAAATGTGTAAAGTTCCTTAGCCTTTCAATTTCTTACTCCCTTCTAATCACCTTTTTCCTACTTCCTGATCTGGAAGAAAAACTCCGAATCATTGATTCAGAATTGTCCAAATGCTTTACTTGGGACAGCGCAGCATTAAACTAAAATTAATTTTTACTTTCAGACCCTTTTGAGAATGACGTCTTCATGGTTTATGTTTTGCAGAAAGGAAGTTGCTGACCAGATTGCTGCCATTTCTACTCTTCTGCAGTCTATTATCTCAAGCAGTGTGTATTTATAAGTCATTATATTGTTCATAAGCACAAAGAAGGTTTTGGCTGTCCTATAATTTAAATTCCAGATCAATTAGATGCACTGACCCAAAACATCTTGATTAAATTCTGCCAAACTAAAATCTGAATGTTTTACCAAGCAAATATACTTGAGAAGAAAAATAGTTACGATTGGGGAAAACACAAATTACAGAAACTATGTTTTCTTTTTTAAGCATCCTCTTCTAAAAGAAACTTTCAATGTTCCAATTGTAATAAACAGTAGAACAAGACTTCTACTATCATTATTATGTTTAGTTCATGAGTAATATAGTTTTGTTTTGTTAAAAAGTAATTTTATTATAATCTTTTATAACACGGTATTTAGAAATCAAATAATTCCCTTGAATAAGCATTTTCTGCAAACTCCTTTCTTGTTTTGTGTTCCCAAGATCAATTATTGTGTCTGTGTTACACACTGAATCTCTTTACAGAATGTTGTGGTTCCACCCCAGCCAGCATCCAAGTCCCATGCAGCCACTTGGTTACTCCCCCACCAGCAGGGTCAGGGAGAGAATCAGAAGGGTAAAAGCTGGAAAACTTATGGGTTGAGATACAGTTTAATAGGGAAATGAAAAGCCAGGTGCACAGGCAAAGCAAAACAAGGAATTCACTGCTTTCCAAGGGTAGGCAGGTGTTCAGCCATCTCCAGGAGAGCAGGGCCCCATTACACTAATGGTGACTTGGAAAGACAAATTCTATCACTCCAAACATCCCCCCCTCATCCTTCTTCCCCCTACTTTATATACTGAGCATGATGTCACACGGTATGGACTCTCCCTTCTGTCATTTGGGTCACCTGTCCTGGCTGTATCTCCTTCCAACCTCCCATGCATCCACAACTTCCTCACCAGTGTTGCAGTAAGAAAAGCAGAAAAGGCCTTGGCTCTGTGCAAGCCCCACTCAGCAATGACAAAAACATCTCTGTATTATTAGTTTTATGTTCAGCACAAATTCAAAACACAGCCCCATACCAGCCTGCAAACATAACGAACTCTACTCCAGACAAAACCAGCACAACAAAGCACTGGCAATTGCATCCTTACCACTGGACTTAACAAACTGAACATACTTAACAAATGTGGAAAAATATATTTGTGTCTGGAGTCAGGCATAATTGATTAATTCCATACATTACCAAATGCAATAATGTGCCTGCAATTGGAAACATGTTTAAAGTTTAAAACAAATTGCAAAGCCCAGGTTTCAGAAGAATCTCTGATATTTTGGTATTTTAGTGAACATCTAAAAAGTTATTTTAAATGTGGGATTTCTTCTGTATGAGTGCTATTTCTCTAGCATACCAGATTTCCTTTTACTAGAAAAATAAACCCCTAAGAAACTTTTGCCATGTTGTATGACATCCATATCGGTAAGATAATAAACTTTTAAATTCTTTGGCTTTCTGTGTTTTAATTTAGTTCTTAAGGTTTCTATGCTCTTAAACATTGAGACTATAATTTTTTCCTGTCTTCTCTTTCTTTCTGTGTTTGCCTTATTCAAACAGAAAATATAATTAAATTTTTGGTTGTATAGCTTTCTTTAGAAAGACTTTGAAAATGGCAGAAGGTAAGATTTCACCTTTTGTCTATATTCTCTTTCATGAAATCTTATGCCTACAATCTGCTGAACGGACAGTGACATCAAAATACTGAATCCTCTATATTAAATTGTTTTGCGCTCCCTGAGCCAAACCTCATCCTTATTTTACCTCTGCTTAGAGATGGAAGTCAGTCCTACTACCAAGATATTTAAGGATAATTACAATCAGTAAGGGTTGAAATGTCTGAGTGTAGATTGTTCACAGCAAACACATTTCAAGATTAAGATCTGCCAAGTGAGTAAGAGGTGATGTCTTTTAAAAGAAAGTTTTGATTTATCAGTGCTTGCATTTCCAAATGGCAAATAAAAGAAGTTGTATTTTATGTTATTACTTTTATATTATTACTTTTTGTAATGCATTAGGATTTTGATAGTCCATTCAGCTTTCATTTCTCTGTGACCCTATCATTTGACTTACGGAACAGACAGCACACCAATTACTAACAGTAAAGCATAGCATTACTAGTGTTCTTTGGACAACATTTTGTTCACTTCATTATTGTGGTATACTGGAGAAACTTCAAAGGTCCATTAACCCAAATAATTCTACCAACTTCACAGATACTATCTTCTCTTAAAACTGGAAATTTGACTACAATGTATTTAAGCATGACAATACCTAAAAAATTTTCTGTTTATTAGTCATGCTATTACACTTGCAATAGACTGTTGTCAATATCTTTCCTCCATCTAAATTGCCTTTTAGTGGTATTTTGCTGGCATTATTTTTTTTTTTCTTATAGAAGACACTGCATGGAGTCCCACACACGGAGCTGAAAGCAAACATGGATCATTTTGATGAGGAAAAAGCAAGAGAAGAAAGAAAAGAGAAAATGGAAGTAGAATTAATGAGGAGAGAAAAACAAGTGAAGTATAGAGTACAGTTAATTTCTTCTCTCATAAAATAGTAAAGTAAAACATTCACATTGCTTGTTATGTCCACTTAAGGAAACAAATGAAACAAAACTCACAAACCAAGTAGACAACTTCCCAGAGGAGTTTGTTGGTTTTTTAACATATCCCCACTGCCTTTATAAGTAGCCTATGAGGCTGATAAGTTGCATTCTACCAGGAACTGAGCATCCTCAGCTGGTTGACAGTAATGAACAGCAACTCACATGACTTAGTGCAGATATTTGTGACAGACTTTTACATTTGAGTCAACCATGCTGTAGTCTCTGTGTTAGCAGAGAAATTTGTGCTGGTGAATCATCTCGCAATGATACTAACGCAAGATGAATTGCACACCTGCATGCTAATGCTCTGCCAGTGAATGTTCTTTGTACCTGGCTTACAGTCAGAGTAACTTAGAATAGAGAACTTTGTGTTTCTTTTTCTTCATCCACTGTAACCAACTTGAACTGTTTAGCATCATATGATGTAGAAATGAAGACATTAACTATGAAAAGGAACTTTTAAACGGGACCTAATTTCTGCTTATCAGCTTGTGAGTATATTTATTTTTAAAAATAATTTAACTGTTTTATTTATGGTATTTGCTGCAGTACCTGCATCATAATGGGCCATAATTGTGTCATGCTGTGATATTGTTTTGAACTGGAACAATGAAACACCCTTTGGAAATGCTAGGAGCAAAGAAAAGGGCTGCAGGCTTATGCTGTCTGCTCTACTGTTGGAGAGAGATTATTTAGGGTCATTCTCACTTAAGACCTGAACCTTTTCCATTTTATTGCTGTCCTCTCTCTTATTTAAGGCTGTTAAAACTTACTCTTGACTTTTTGATCTCTTTAATTTTATCATAATGAGCCAGTTTTATTTAGTGGAAGAAATCCTCTTACATGACTTTTAAACATAGGAGAACCATTTTTCAACATGTTCAATTATGATAACACTGAGAGAAAGTCACAGCAATTTGAGTCTTCTAATTCTGTGCACAGAGTAAAGGTCAGTACTTTCATATTTGAGTGCCTATCATTAGAACTTCAGAGTGCAAACAATTTCTTCTAGTTTTTACATCATAGTAAGAAAACTTACACTGATTAGACCAGAGAATCCAGCTGTGAAAACTATCAGCCAAATAAGCAACTATTTTGCTCTTGTGACTCATACTTCTGAAAATTTCATATTAATTCATGTTTCCAGCCCACATTTTTGGGAAAAAAGAAAGAAAGAAAGAAAGAAAGGTTTGAATAGGCTTTTCAAAGAGAAATACCATTGTTAGTGTTTATTTTGAAAGTATATTAAACTTTAGATAAGGAATGCAAAAGATCTGAATGTGATGCAGTTTTGTTTGGATTTAATGATATTAATCATACTTGCATTTATACTGACTAAAATATGGGGCTGTAACGCAGATTTTTCATAATCATCAAACAACAATTTAATGTTATTTTTTTATATTAACAGAACCAAAAAGCTGTGAATTTGTCTCTAAAATTGATGAGCAACTGTTCTTTATTGTGATTTATGATAATAAGCTGTCAGGTGCTTTATCAAATGCTAAATTTGTTCATACTTATTTCTAACATTTTGCCAGTTTTTCTTAGCAAAACAAGACAATGTAACACTGACTCATGGTATAAAGACTGTTCTTACAGTAAAATCAGAGCAAATGACAAACTGTTGTAGACTATTTTCAATATTCACATTCTAGTACCTAGGAGAATCATAGAAAATTACTGGATTTTCTATGTCCAGTCTTACACAAAAAAAGTTAGATTATGCGCAGAAAGTCAGTGAATATAAAAAATAAGAAAAACCAGCAAGAGACAGACTCCTATCTCACCATTTAACTCATTCTACTTACATTAGTTCAGTATTTTTGTCACTATTTTTGTTACTCTGCCTGCAAGGCACAGTGTTCTTAGGACATCACAAAGATGGAGATGTTCTTTATTCCGAATTTTTCAAACCTTATTATAAGAGAGTTGCATATCATTCTTACTCAAAGATTGTGTTTCTTGTCCTCTGTTGGCTTTCTGTTGTATCAATGGTGAATCTAAGATGTAGTTTTTAACTTAAAATAATGAAATGGTGATTTTGAGATAATTATTTTTCTCAAGCAGGTTGCTGATTCTTTTGGGGGATTAAATACAACAATATTTCAGTCATTTACACCAGATGTCATTTACTGTGAGACATCAAATAGATTTGGGTCCTGTTCAGCTTCCTCAGACAATTTCATAAGATTGCACAATAAGGATCTTGCTTGTGAGTGTTTAGGTCTTTTTTTATTAAAAACTTATAACAATAGAAAACAAGGTTAAATATAGAAGGAATAAAACTAAATCAATGACATAGAGTAAGCAAAAGCTGTTCACTCAGAGGAAATAAAGAGCAGACCCATTGGTCCATTCTCTACATGAACCCCAGTATTCAATCAATCTCTCAGCTGAATAGGCTCTGAAACTCAGGTTATAACACAGTCCCAACTGAGCAATAATACTATGAATTTTTGGATTGAGAAAGAAGTAGGGGAAAAATGTCAAGTCTGGAGTAGCCTCAAAAATAATCTAGTATAGATTCTGCCTAAATTTAGAAAGTTGGTAAAAAGCAAAGAGCAGAATTTATAGAGAAAAAGAAAAAAAGCCAACTCTGAATGACTGCATAGTCACTTTGGAATATGGTCATTATATATCACCCTAGGGAGGTCATAGGTCTCCTGTAAATTCTGCAGTGAGTTAAGGCCCCTGTGCTCTGGCTGTGATAGCAGCTAGAAAAGAAAAGAGTAGTGATCCAAAACAGCAGTACAGAACTAAGCTCTGCAGTAGAAATGCCCACTAACAGTGGTATTGTAAACAATTCTACCTTTAAGCTTCTTGTATTGTTTTATAAAAAAATGAAAATAAATACATTATGAAGTGAACCTAACAGTTAAAAAAAAAAAACAAAACAACACCATGAATATGTTTTAAAAAATAGGTATATAATTCTCTGTTCTTTATAATGCTGATGAAGCATTTACCCAATAAAGTCTAATGAAAAAAACTCAACTATGCCTGAATTGCATATTTTGAAATGCTTACATCATTGCTAAGGTTCAGATAAATGCACTTTAAATAGCAAACTTTGCACATCAAAGCCTTATTCATGTGCTTTTTGTTCTTTGAGGTCCATTAAACTGGGACTAATCTCTCATGGAGTATGATGGTATTGGAAACTAATAATTTTCTTTTGATCAATACTGAATCACAGTTTCTACCTGTGACTTTTACAGCTCAAATTTCATTAGTCATGAATGCACACAAATGCACAGGGTAATCTCAATATTACGAAGTTATACATGCTGTTTGTTACATGTATGTGTATGGAGGGAGCTGAGGTATCAGCCTGGGCTGTTGTACACTGTTGGCATGAAATGATTGTAATTCATATGTGGTATTTAGAAAGAGAGGAGTTTGGATCTGTGCTTTATTATTCTTATTAACCTCTGATATGCATAGAAAACACTAAGTTCCAGTAAATTACTAAGTTCCACAGAAAAAAAGTGTGTTTTTGCACTTGTGAAAGCAAAATTTCCTATAAAATAAAACAGTAAATTCTGCTTAGTGCCAAAAGAAAGTGAAGGAGGTTCACTTGGTATCCCAGTCCCACAAGCACTCAGGGTCACTGTAGCTCTGGAATTATTCCAGAGGGTTTGATTGCATTTGCTTAAATTATAAAAAGTAGATTGCAGAATTGAAAGTTACTGTGTAACTCAAGGCAATCCTTTAATTTTTCTCTGCCTGGTGTTATGAGACGTTTTGCAATTCACAAGGTTTCATTTTTTACTGCTGAAAAAGCATTATAGGACTTTTCTTTGGAAGATGGTCAGAGAACAAAAAAAGCTAATCATTTTGATTCTGTATTCACTATGCAGGTTGCAGCATTTATCATGTAATAGATGCTGCTGCAAGTACAACAAATCACCTGTCATAAACAGTTCATAAGCTGAAAGACAGAAAAACACATGAATGTTTTATGTATCTACCTCACCCACCATTCAAGCATACAATTAGGACAACTAAGGTCAATTGTGCTATACAGAGAAGTTTTGGCTGAGCTGAATTCTGTGTGCTTCACAGTAAAAGTGGATCTTTGGGTCAGTGACATGATATTGAATAGGAAAGAGGAAGAAAGCCAAGGGGAAAAAAGACTTCCTTTAAAAATTCCTCATACAGTGCTGTGGATTAATTCCAGTGGGAATCTGAATGTCCCACAGACCTTTGTTAATTTGCCCCTGGAGGGATGGGGAAGAGTATTAGAAGCATAATAGTGAGAAAAGTCATGGATTGAGATAAAGACAATTCAATAGGTAAAGCAAAAGCTATATGCAAGCAAAGCCAGAAAAGGACTTAATTCATTACTTCCCACCATCAGGCAGGTGTTCAGGAAAACAGAACTGTACCACATGTAGTGGTGATCTGAGGAGACAAACATCAACACTCCAAAACTCCCCCTTCTTTCTTCTTGCCCCAGCTCTACATGCTGAGCATGATGCCATGTGGCATCTATCCTTTGATAGACCCATAGATATCATAAAATGGCTTCAGGTGGAAGAGACCTTGAGGATCATCTAGTTCAAAATCCCTTGCCATGTACAGGGACACTTTCCACTAGACCAGGTTGCTCAGAATCCCTTCCAACCTGGCCTTGAACAGTTCCAGGGATGAGAACTCCACAACCTGTCTGAGCAACCTATTCATGTGCATCACCACCATATCATTCCTTTAGTCTACAACCACCACTTTAAAATGTCCAGAAAATTTCTGTTGAGTTCATTTAGTTCACAATCATCCTTCTTTGGTTCAGGTCCTATAGTACCATTGAAATGAATTTATGACAAAAACAATGATCTTCCTACATCTCTCTCTTGCTATTTACTTGAAATATGAATATGTCTAGGTGGCCACGGAACTATATTTCCTATTCATCCATTCCTATCTCCTACAGAGAATTTCCCTTGTTTCCTCTCTACAAAGTAAAGAGAGACTTATGAAAATACAACATTTATTTTTAATAATGCTAAAGATTTATACCTTTGAGAGCTACATCTCCAACTGGTGGAAGCAGAAAAGTCACATTTGAATATATTAAGCTTGACTTTTAAGAATGTGAGCAGTTCTGCTTTCACTCGCATCTTGATAATTGATTGTTCTGCTGCATTAAGAGTAGACACAAGATCCTTCTTTTTACATTTGATCTCAAGTATCAGACTAGCTAAAAGTTAACTTCAGAGAACAAAAATAGCTTTTGATTAGATGCTTCAAAGCATATATGTCTTCAATATCAGCTTAATTACTTTTCTTATCTGTGGTCAGTGAGTGACTGTCAAATGAATCTGAATCAATTCTGACCTAGAAGGGAATATATAAAGGACTCACTTATGTCTATACCATGAAAGATTTTTGATACTGTTAGCACTGAATTAAAGAAATGTGATTAAATAGAATAGATGATCAGAAGATCAAAGGTAATATAAGAGAAAATCTTGTTTACTTAGCCTAGAAAAACGTGTTAATTTATATCCATAGATTCTGTGTATGTGAAGTGTTGCTTGGATTTTCCAGAGTCTTTTATTCTTCCAGGGAATGTAATTTGTGAACCTTAATGTAGTTCTCAGCTTATGAAGATGGTTGGGATAAGCAAGGGTCAGGAGCTAACTAAATTCCTTGGAATAATCTGTCCTGTAGCAAAATTTAAATATTTAAAAGTATCCCTTTCTCCTTAAGGTGTTGAAATTTCCAAATGTTCTGTGGTGATGGGAGATATCCATACGATTACTTTTCAGCAACATTGTTTTCCAGGCAACAGCAACATCTCATAATTTTACAGTAGCATAGCCTACAAGAACAAAACAGCTCATCTTAAATCTATTTTGTTGCCTGAAAATGAAAAAACAACAGGATAATTCTTATTTCTATGACATTTAACAGCAAATTGGTTTCTGTCCAGTGGTCTGGACTGGTCAGGGCTGAAAAATTGGCAGTTCTACCTTTCATTGTTTCTGACTCTTTTTTTAGGTCCATTGTGGACAGATATCCTATGCAGTAAAAATATCCTTTGATGGTTATAAGATAGAATCCCTTGTTTGTTAAGTGTCCTCCAGAGAATGATAAAAATAATGATCCATTAAAAGAACATAGTAGAATTGTCACTTTCCCCACACAGGATTTGCTGGTATCATGGATATTCTTAGCCTGGGAAATTAGAGATAAAAATTCATTTGCAAAATTGTTCCCTACAGTCTGTGCTTTGCATAATTTACTTTAACTTAGTCATGCAATGACTCTTGAAACATTTCACTTGAGAATAAATTCTAGTTTTATGTTCTAGTTTACATATAAATTTCCTGACATTCAGTCCACTCTTTCTTTTGCATTAAAGTATCATCTTATCTTTAATCAAACCTTACTGCAAACCAACCAGTTCATCCACCTTGAGTGATTCATTTCAATTCAAGTTTTAACTTTGTTGAATTTTTGTGAGTATTACAAGCTTTTATTAAGCAGTCAGAGTGGATGTCAACTTTACAAAGCTGCAGTCGAGTATTCACTATCAAGGAAATAGAAACAGAAAATTAGGATGGAAGAGTTGAAATCTCAGCATTTGTAATAAACAAGCAGCATGTTAGATGAAAATATTTAGTAGGGTTTCCATCTGGCATTGAAGGTGTCAAGCAAGGTGAGTTTAATGGGAAATATGGTACTTGGAACACAGCTATTTTTAGACATGCAAACTTCATGCTTTCAGCCTATCTCCAGCAAAAAGTGATAGACATGCTGGTACTGCCCCTAGAAAATGCATTTGACAAAAAATAACCCCTTCCTTTCTGCTCAAAACACTGTTACAGAAGGAAAAAAAGTGTTCAACAATAACTGCTCTTTCATACACTAATGGTAAAAACTTCTGTGTAAGAAATAAAAATGACTCCCTTTGATCACTAAGCTGTTTTGATTATGAAATACAACAATGGTGAAGAATATTCTGCTGGGAGGAAATAACAAGGAAATAACTATGATCAAAAGACTGTTAGAAGCTAGAATTCACTACAATAGAGTATGACTGCTGATCAAGCACATTTTTCTACGCATACAAATTTATACTGGACCAGCTTTGGGAAAAAAATTTCCACTATCTTTTCTTTTCTCTTGGTGAAGCAGTTCCATATGCCCATGTTGACCTAGAAACAATGTCAGAATTAAAGTTTGATGCCAATGTCACAAAACAAATCCATATTTTAAAACAAGTCAAAGTTAAAGGAAATATTATTTCTACCACTGCTTTTCTTCTTAAACATAGTCTTTTATACACAGTCTTCTGCACTTAGCAGCAGGAACTGAAGGCAAAGAATCTAAAATGGAGAAGAGAAATGGAACAATGTTCAAGCAGCAGAAAGTAGAAACAGTCAGAACCAGGACAAGAGTGAGTAGAATGCCAGTCTTCTGTAGAATACAAAAGGACATTTTATTTCCTCAAACACTCACTCTTGGTATCTTAGAGACAAATAAACAGGTGGAATGGTGAAAAATAAAATTATCATCTTCTTAATCCTCCCTCTCCTCCTTCTCTCACACAGACACTTCGTGGACACCACACTTGCTCAAGAGAAGTTATAAATTGACTCTTAATAGGCATGACTCTTAGAGAGTATAATGTGTCATATTGCATTCTTCATTTATAAAGTATTTGCCTCAGCAGAAAAAAAAATTCATTATTAACGACTATTTTAGTCAATATTTAATATATTTCCAGTCTTCTGAAATATAAAATTATTGATATAAAATATTAATTAACAGCCAACATGCTGGAACTGTATCTATTTTAATTACACTTAAAACTAAATTGTGTTAGTCAAGAATATATTTCAGTAAGTCTCAAGACAAGGATCAGTTTAAGTGGAAATATAGCAGAGTGCACTCATGTTGGTTGTAGTATCTGAGATGAGCTCAGTGAAGTGTTTATGCTCTCTCCTAGCACAGAGAGCATCCTTCTAACAACAAAATAGAGAAAGTAGATTCTGAATGTCTATGTATTTACGAAAAGATTATTTGCTATATTGAGACAATATTCTTTGTTTGCTGTTCTTGGTATGAATTATTCCATTCAATTAAAGAACATGCAAATGAAAAAAAAGGAAAAAAAAAGCCAGTAGGGGATATAACTGTTAATTTAACTTTTAACTGTTAATTAACAATTAACAAGACCCCTTGGAAAGAATTACTCTATATATTCATTCAAACATACCAATTTCAATATTCTTGGCCTTGTCATTGTCATCACCATCTGCCTGTAAACATTTTGTTTTTGAAGGCATTTATATTTCTTTAAACTATGACAGCTGACACATATACAAACATCTGATGTTATGGTAATAATGTTGAAATGTTAAGACAAAAGATCCTGTCAGCTGAGCCCTGTCCAGGACAGCCCTTGTCTTTATTTTTAACATTACATTCAAATATAAAATAAGATTTAAACAGAACTAAAATACGTATGTTGCTTCTCTAATAAAAATGGTGTGTTTATTGAAGTTCAGCTATTCTATATATTTAGATATTTGCATAGGTACAATATATTTCATTCATTATCAATGAGCAAATGGCTTTAAAGTTCATAAAGTGTTGAAACATATGGAAAAAAGTAACCCTCCAGTATCTGTCATTTACTGTTTTACTGTGATTGAGACCAAATTGATTCTATGTATTTTTAACATCCAACAGAGGATGCTTAGCTGGGCTATACTTCTTTCATAAAGAGGATGAAATGACTAAATTCTTAGCTGGGATATCTGTCTCCCATCCAGGGAGAAAAAGGGAAAGAACTTCACAGAGCTAGTTTGGACTGAGAAAGGTTGAGTTCATTCAGCCTTCTCAAGAGGATTTTCCCAAGTTGATTATTTGCACTGAAGTTGGAGACATACTATGAGTCAATCACAATGTACCCATTTTTCTTCAGAGACTGCAGAAGAGCCTATAAGCTTAACTTTCCCAGTCTAAAGGCACTATCTCACTGCAGGATGAATATAAAATAAAAGGAAAAAGAAAAAGACAAATATTAAGAGGTAGGTATCATCAAACTGGCCAAAATATTTTCTAATAAAGAACCTCAAGATCATACCCTATCTTTTTTTTTAAAGTGGATATTCTTCTCTGATAACAACCAGAAAGGGAACTGATTCATTCCTATCAGCATATCTCAAAATAAGGTAAAAAGGTAATTACCAGTTGATAGAGAGGCACTGGTAGTCCTATTCGGAGCAATTACCTAAACTGCTTCACTGATTAGTGGCAGTGGAGTTGTTTGTTAGCTAACACTGCACCAGTTTACCAAATGAAAATCATAAAACCTCAGTGGGGAAGTGAGTTTGTTCTGGCAAAGGGGTAACAGGCCACCACTGACAGATCTCATTGATCTTTAGATAGAACAAAATGAAAAGAAAATTAGCAAAATATAATGCATTATTTTAAAAGTTGGAGAGAATGGGGAGTATATTCCTCCTTTTAAATGCAAAAGTGTTATTTCAACTACATTAGCCACCATTATGAGGTGTGTGGTAATTCCCCAACCAAACCATTTCAAATGAGGTAAAGGGCCCTGCTGTGCTTAACAGCTACATCTAAAGTCCCCCATGTGCACCAACAATAAAAATTGTAAAAGAAAAATCTATCATTGAAGGCAAAGCCATCAGAGATCTTTATAATCCCATAAATATAGCATGTAGAAGGCTTACATGCTTATTTTGTTGGTACTAATGGAAACTATCTGTGCTAATATACTCTGTATGGAAAAATGAATAGACTTCCTCTGTGTGTTTGTTGTTTTAAAAGGTTTGACATCTTACTAAGAAAAGGCAATTACTTCTGTTCTGCATAGCTTGGCTGATGTTTCAGTCTGGGATAAATGCCACAGGTTTTTTGTTCATACATTTCTGTACAAATTAGAGGAATTTAATTTGTAGAAGCTGCTTCTAGATATCTGACCTCGGAATCAGGCAGAGAATGAAGTAATGAGCAGGAATGTAAGAAGGAATGATTAAAATGTGCTATGCAGCCTCCAAATACATGTAGAAAAAAATGCCTCTAAGTTAAAGATACATGCAAAAATACAGTTTTATCATTAGAATCTGCAGCATTTCTCCAAGAATTTCACAGATTTTCGAGGCAGGATGGTATTTTATTTTGTCTAATATTTTGCTTGTTCCAGGCTGCTTCATCCTACATATTGACTTCTTTTGGCAATACCTGTGACGGGGTTTGACGTGATAAAAGATGCATAAAGACAGTAAGAAACCCATGACTATGCTTTTAAAAGGATTGCTCTCGCTTTATGGAGTGATGCATGCAATTTCTAGTTTAAATAAGGCCTTCTTTAATATCCAGCAATACTTGTATACTCCCTCTATGAAGACATTGAGTCACTGTAACCCAGTCATTTTCCAGTCTTACCTTCACTGAAATAAAGAAATAGAGTGTTCTGAATTCTTCTGCAGCATTTCCTTACAAGCCTTGTGAGGCTTTTCTGGTATTTAATTTATCCCTTTCAATATTTCTAAAACTTTAATATTTTCTCACAAACATGACAGGAGCAGCACAGGCAGTGTTTCAGGGCTCTGATGGCATGTCCAGGGGAAAAAAAAAAGAAAAAAAAAAAGAAGAAAAAGAAAAAAAAAAAAATTCCCAGGATTTTTCTTATACCTTATGTACCACTACAATTCAGACAGCCAATTCTCCCCTTTTGCACAGTTCTGATCCAGAATTTGATTACTAACTTCTTTTTGTCAGAACTGGCTCAGTGCTCCAAGACTCATATCTCCTCATCATTTATCATTCATTCAGTCTTTTCATCTGCACATTTTACTGGCAGTGATTTTGTGTTTACTTCTGGTTCATTGATTAAATGCTGAACAATGTTAGAAGTTACCATGCTTATGGAATGTCAGTAGAAATTCACGTAAGAAATTGTGTTTCATCTATCATAATATGTCATCTGGTTTATATTCCACTTCATGTTTGCATTATTATTTTCAAGTACTGCTAATCTTTATTCCAAATAATATACAGGACTTTGTCACAAATACCTTACAGGAAGCTATTTCCATCAGTGCAATTATCATTATAAAATATATTTCTAATTTGGAAGAAGGGAATTCAGTTTGTTTAATAAGACCTATTTTCATTAATTGACATTAATTATTATTTAATCCTTTAATTCTCTATGAATAAATCTCCTAGCACTTTTTTCTTTATTTTTTTTCTTGAAACTCAAACCAGGCTATGTTACCTTTAACTACCTCGTTGTCCTTGACAAATTTTCTTTAGCTGGGAAACTGAGAAACAACACTACTTTTTCAAGGCCTGAATTTTTAGATTCTTTTTTCTTCAGGATTAAAAACTGTGGGGGGAAAAAAAAAACAAACAGTAATTGTCTCAACCAACTCCTACATGATTCTGTAATGTAAATTGTCCAGATCATACAACTGTAAATGTTTATCTCAAGTGTCTATGATACAACATTTTCTTTGCTGTCTACTACTTGTTCTTTAGTGGCCTTGAGTCTATTTCATTAATTCATTCACATAATTCATGTGATAGGAGAATTGTAATTATGTTTGCAAAACCCAACCCAAAAGGCCAACCTAAAAGACTTTATTGAATACTATGCTAAATCTTCTCAGTAACAGACCTCAAGCAGATATTGACAGGATTTTTTGCTATTCTCATTTAATCAAATATGTCCATGAATATATTTGTTATTGATTCATATATACATAAAATATATACATGACACATACATAAATATATGTATATGAATGAGACAATGTCATGAGACATTCTCCAATATAGGAATTTTCCTTTTTAAAAAAAATTTTCTCCAACTACTTTGTTTGAGACACTAATTTCCATAATACATTTAAAATACATTATTATTATTATTACNTTCATGCAATCATTAGGTTCAAACCCATGTGTGTTAAAAAACTCATCAGCTCTATGTACTTTAGAAATAGCAGTATCTGAGCAGAAGCTCCAAACTGAATTTCTCAACCCAAAATTTCCAATAACAGCTTGATTCTTCCTTTTGAGCATTGCATACAAATGCTTAAACACTCCCTCATTCTGCAAGATTTAACTCAGGCTAGTAAGAATTCCGCTAATGGCTTTTATCATCAGCATGTTGACCAGAATCCTGTGGCATTCTTGGCTTTGCCAAGCTGTTTGTGGTTGGCTAAGTGGACATATGTTTTTATTGTAGGATTTATTCTAAGAAGACTTCACACACTTTAAAAAAAAAAACAAACTTCAAGTCCACAGTATATTTACATTTGACATACCAGTAAATTCTGAAAAAAATATTTACTATTTTATTTTATTCATTGTTTCTAGTTATGACTAGTATTATCAAGTCTCTTTTCAATGCTGTGTTTCCAGTTCATTCAGCTCTTACTCAGAATTGCTTACGATCACATCCTTAGCACTTAAATATTAATGCCACATCCATATTAACTTTTTTAATCCCTCTGCTACTTCCAAGTAGATCATGTGGCATTTCCTCTCTTTCAGATCCTTTGTAAGGTCCGTGCTGCCCTCTCTAAGCTCTAGTTCTGCTTTACCATGGGGCAGTACTGTGAATCCTTAGCAAAGGTACTAGAAAGCCTGATTCAGACTTCAGTGTGGAAACAGTTCTTGATTTATTGTGATGATGTGACCTAAGAAGAACAAAACTTAACCTTTACTGATTGGTCAAAGGGGCAAGGGTAAGGAGCAAAAGAGTGTTACTCATTAAACTCAGAAAGAAAAATTATGGTCTAGGCCTTCTGAAACTGTTTATTTTCTAGAACATGAGATTTTAAGCACTTACTGTAATGCAGTTGTACTTTAGTTTTCAATGTAAGGGATTTTTAAACATCCATAAAATCCTAACCAGTCTGACAGATGCCAGTTTAACAGATTTAAAACTCATATGCTTGCTACTCTGGGTTTGTTAAATATCATGAAAATTGTATATAATTCTCCTTTTTGAATATCTAGAAAGTGCATTTAAGTCCCTTGGGCTTTTTCTCATGTTGTGAAGATTACTTGAGAGCTGATATAGTATAAGAAGTTTCTAATAAAGACAAGATCTGTCCTCGTTTCCTTAATATTTTCAAATGTATCTGCTTTCAGATCTTTTTTGTTCTTATCATCAGAAACATAAAAACAGCAATTACTTATGTACTTAATGAACAAAAATGCCAAGGAAAGTCATCCCTGAAGTTGTGTTTCTATATTGCAGGCACTATATGAACAATTTCAAATAAGCTGAGTGTGTGCACCAGCAAATAAAGCAGAGTGAGAATTTATCCTTGTCTCTGTGTCTAACTGACACAGTTCTGCTCATGTTTACATGCCTAAACATGCTTTTCATCAAACTAACTGCTGACATGTGCAAAATATTTATTTGGAGCAATTCCTAACTATTGCTGTATGGTTTTGTCCAGGGAAGTGTTGGCATGTTAAAATAATTGAGACCTTGGATGGCTATCTAAAATGTAGACATTTAGATTTTATTATTAGAATTCCTCTCAAAGTCACCTGATTTTATGCATTTTCCTCTAGCATGATTCCCACTTCAAGAGAAGCTACAGTGCAGATAGTAAAAAATGCTACTCTTCTTCTGTGTCCCTTGTAGAAGACCTTTTTATTTATGTATGGACATCAAAACTTGCCTTTAATGAAAGTGCATGATTTAAGCAGAGGATTAAATATCATGTCCTGAGTCAGAATCATGAGGGTTATGAGATGATAATACTGGTTGACTAGACAGACAAATTAAGAAAAAAAAAACAAACAACAAATTTGTGTCAGAGAATTGTATTAGTGCAGAACCAAGGAGAAAGATGAGAAGATTACTGTGGTTGTCACAATAATATGTGCCTTGACCTGTGGGACTGAGCCAGATGATCTCAAGTGGTCCTTTCCAACCTGAACAATTCTCAGTTTCTATGTTCTGTTTTCTTCATTTTTTTTCTTGGTAGGTCTAATACCAAGAAAGCTTTAGAATATATGCATATATATAACTGTATAGTTACTAAAATATTCTTCAGCTAAAGGAAATTTTTAACATGAACCCTTTTTCCCTAATCAGATGTCTGGTACTTAATGAAATATTGCCAAATACACAGTCTCAATGACCGAGTGCTGACAATGACTAATATATTCCCTTGATATGCTGTAAAATGGTGAGAAAGTTGTTAGAGGAACAGTCTCTTCTCCATCCTGCAAGACACAGCAAAAGCTGATGATAGCTGCTGTCACTGTGGGTCAGTGCCCATAAGGTTTGTACAAGCCTTTTGTCATGAAGTATTTCATCAGTGATCTAAGTACTTTTGCCCTACTGCAGCACCACATTCTTGAATCCATCTTTTAAAGCACAGAGCCAATATGTTGTCTGTTGTCTATATCCACTTGACATTCCAAAGGAAGATTTTATTTTAAAGTATATTTCTATCATATTGCCCTCCATAACCTCCTATTCAATGAAAATAATGCAAATGGATTTTGGCAGAGCTTGTAGATGTATGATTCAAGCATATAAAATTACTTGTGGGTAATTTGAGAACTTTGGATGGTGTAACACAGTACATGAATATGATTGGTTTAACCTGGAGGACCCCATTAATAATACACAACAAGTGCTTGTCCTGCCTTTATGGCTTCATGATGTGTTTGAGGGGGTTTTTAATGTTGCTCTAAATGTCATTTTGAATATGATTAAGCTTTCTCAATGTTCTAAGCTAAATGCTTCAGTCCTGTAAGCATTTTTGCAGCCCTTCCCTGGATTTGCTCCATTAAATTCCCTATCTTTCTTATACTGGGAAAATCAGAACTGGATCCAGAGGTCCAGATATGGCCTCATCAGTACTGAGGGGAGAGAGAGATGATAATTTCTCTTGAACTTCTGAAAATGCTGCTTCTTAAGCAGCATGTTGGTCTTAATTGACACAATGGTGCATTGCTGGTTCATAATCAACTGGTTACATTGATACAGTTCTTTGCACTGCTAAGGTTGAAGTTTATCTGACAAAAGGGTTGAAGTCCTCAATGGTTGCCCAAGTCACAATTTTGTAAATTCTTAAAATAGAACTTAAAATAGAGGAAAACCTCATGAAAGGCTGAAATATTTGTGATCGTCTCACGTAATTTGGACCAAATAAATCTTTCCATAATGGATATGACATAGCAAGAACTTGCCAGGAACAATCTAGAATTTTATTCCCCAAAATCCAATGTAAAATACTCAGATTTCTGAACACCTGTGTATGCTTGGTATGCTGACACCATGTTGTCCTCATGCCTCCAAAGGCAAGTCCATTTCACAGTTAAGAATGTGTGGATCTTGCAGGCAGAGTGTTGTCATGCACATACAAAGAAGTTATCCTATTACAGATAGAGTCTGCCAACTAGAAAATCTGATATCAGATGGGTAGATAGACTTTTCCAGTTGGCTGGAAAACAGGACCCCAGGGTTCATATGGTTGTGATCATTTATATGAAGTTGTCCTAGTTTAGGGCAAATTTGGGAGGAAACTTTTGAAGTGGTCTCCTCTATAAAGCAAGTTCAAGCTGCCCCTACCTCAACCAGTTCAGAAGACTAAATCTCCTTCAAAAAAAGTGGAAAAAACCTGTTTATTTAACAAGCAAAGTATTCACAAACATGAGAAAATGAATAATATTAAACAATGTTCTCAGTGTTGAGAAGAGATGGCGAATTCAGGGAGAGAGTCCTTCTCATGGGGTGTAGCTCGGCTTGCTCAGTCTCTTATCAGTTCCTCCTGCATGGATAATGCTGGGTGGGCCACAGGTGTGAGCTCCCGGTGCTCTTCTGGGTTTTTGGTCCCGAGTAGATTTAGGCAGTTCCAGGAAAAAAAAAAGTACTCTTGGGAAAACTTTCCTTGCCAAAAGAGCAAGAAAGCAAAGAAAAAGCAAAGAAAAAACGTCTCTCTCTCAATGTCCCTGCTGCAGACATCCCATGAGAAGGAATGCAGAGGAGTAAGTGCAATTTCTCCCCATGCTTCGTTCTTGGAACCAGTCTTCTAGGTACAGAACTTAAAAGACAGCATAAACAGGACAGATGATTTGGGATAGAAGCATCATAAAGTCACCCCAGGACAGAAGTCTAACTGATAGGTTTTAGTTGCTCACTAGCGTTGTTCCTCAGGAGTAGAGTCTGGAACCAAGAATGTTTAACACTTTAATAATGGCCTGAATAATTAAATGCACTGTTGATAGGTGACACTTGTTTGGTGAAGGAGGCTGTTCTGGAAAGCAGAGCTTCAGCATCTCAACAAATTGTGGAAATGGGCTGACAGGAACTTTACGGAATTCTGTAAATGCAAATGGAAAGTCTTGAAGCTGGGATGGGATAAATCCACACAAAGTTTGAGGGTCAGCTGGACAGAAAGCAGCTCTGCAGAACAGAACCTGGAAGTTCTAACGTGCTACAGATTGAACATGAGACACTCACTTACCCTGCTAGTAAAGGCAGTCAAATAAACCCTCTGTGGTACCAGCAAGAGCGTAGCCAACAGAAATAGGGCAGTGCTCCTTCTTCCTGCTGGAGTGGTGAAACATGCTCTGTAAGGGCCTGTCCTGATGCCCTGGGAAGTCCCAGCTCCTTGTCCCATCTGTCCTACATGACACCCTGACAAACCTAACCAAAATACAGCCAAAATAATAAGCACGTATCTTTCTGCTCTTCTTGTTGCTCATAAATGTAATTGCAGAAACTAAAGAGCATCCCATTTCCATCAGCTGGAGCTCAAATTTCATCTTTCAATTTTGGCTGAGTTAACAATCCAACTGCTTTTTTGCTTCTTTTATTTCTCATTTTTCCCTTCACAGTTTTTGCCCTGTGTTGTTTACAAGTTCAGACTAAAATGACTAAGCAAGTGTTAAATAGCTCACTGTAACACATTATACTGAAAATTCACAATATATGCATTTCTAGATTTAAAGCCTGTTTGTAATAACAAATTCTATCTTTATACAAATGAAAGCCCTGTATCAAATTTCCTATCTGAAAGAATACTCCTAAAATGTTAAAATGGGAGCTAGACGACCCACTGATGCATTAACAAGAATTAGTTGCCAAATGCAATGATTTATTCAGCAAAAAGTCCATATTGGAGAACAAGTTACTCCATCTAAAATTTAATTTGATTACATTAAAATTACTTAAATAATTTATCTACAAGGTGCTTTGCCAACATTACTCGAGTCTATGTGATATATAAATTTCCAATAAGTCGCTTCCCACAGAAAATGAAACAGTCACTTAAATGGGCAAGTGCCCAAAGACTGTATGAAAAGCAGGACTGGAGCTCAGAATTCCTGAGTTATCACATTTGTCAAACATGGAAATTAAATTTTCTGAGCAGCAATCAAGTGCAATACCCTCAAGTCACTGCTGGTGATGATTTCAATGTTAAGAAAAAAATGAGATGTATGGCTATAGTACATTTGTTCAGAATTCATTTGTTTTAACAGACTTCCTTGCATTCCTCTTGAAGATAAGAATCTGAAAATTAAAACATTATTTGAAGCTTATGAAATTATTTATCTTATGATAAACTTTTGTGATGTGTGTCAGGCAAACGTGGATCAGGCAATTATCTAAGTATACTGCGATGTTAAGATCTCCATTGAAACATCAAATAAATTACATCAATTATTGTCTAACAAATCTTGCACTGAAATCAAAGTTTTGTCTCAATTTCACAGATTAATTATTCTTGTGCCATTGCTGACCTTTGATGACACTCCACGTTGCCATTTTTGAGCTTTAGATGTTCAAGGTAAGATCATTAAAACATTTACTCACAAGAGAAAGGGGAGATAACCATAAATATTTTTGGAGGATACAGTACATGTATTTTCAGAGAATTGAATTTTTCTCTGTGGGCAAACACCACCTCCCCATACTCTCTCCCCCAGAAGCTCTGCCATTAATAAAGTTCTCAAACTCAAAACTAACTCAAAACTTGATCTTACATGATGTGATAAAGGAGAAGTTACAACTCATCCAAAAGGAGCAGACTAGAGCCTTGCTTTTTATTCTACATATATTATTCTCCTTTTGTAAAATGCAAAGATAAATCAGACTGTCAAACTCTCTTACATAAGACTTTCTGATTAGTATTTAGAAAGCTTTATTTTTATAAAACTAACTCCAACTGCAAACATTTTCCAAGGATAGATACCTTTCTAAAGTCATCATTTGTAAGGCATACTATAAAAATTTCAAAACAGTACTTGAAAAATAAATAGTAAAAAGGAAAGGGTGTCATTTTTAGGAATAAAACAAATCACAAAATCAAAGAATTACAGAACATGCTGAGTTGGAAGGGACTCAGAAGGATCAATGAGCCCAACTCCTGCACAGCTCTATCCCCAGTAATTACATCACATGGGTGAGAGTGTTGCCCAAGCAATTCTTGAGCTCTGTCAGGCTTGGTGCTGAGACCACTTCCCTGGGGAGCTGTTCCAGTGCCCAACCACCTTCTAATGGGGTGAAGACGTTTCTTCTAATATCCAACCTAAACATGCCCTGGCACAACTTCAGGCCGTTCCTGGGGTCCTGTCTCTGGTAACCACAAAGATCAATGCCTGTTCCTCTCTTCTCCTCTCAAGGAAGTTGTACCTGCAGTGAGTTCTCCCCTCACTCTCCTCCAGGCTGAACAGACCAAGTGACCTCAGCCACTCCTCACACGGCTTCCCCTCAGGGCCCTTCACCATCTTTGTTGCCCTCCCTTGGACACTCTGCAATAGTTTAAAGACTTTCTTACACTGTGGCTCCCAAAACTGCCCCAGCACTCGAGGTGAGGCTGCCCCAGAGCAGAGCAGGACAATCCCTCACTTGCCTGGCTGGTGATGCTGTGCCTGATGTCCCCAGGACAGGGTTGGCTCTCCTGGCTGCCAGGGCACTGCTGGCTCATGTTCAACTTGCCAGTGACCAGGATACCCAAGTACCTTTCTGCAGTGCTGCTTTCCAGCCTCTTGTTCCCCAGTCTGTCCATATACCCATGGTTGCCCCATTCCTGGAGCAGAATCCAGCACTTTCCCTTGTTGAACTTCTTGTGCTTGGTTATTGCCCAGCCCCTTAATTTGTCAAGGTCTCTCTGCTTTCAAGGGAGTCAACAGCTCCTCCTCGGTTCTCTATCATCTGCGAACTTGCTCAATATTCCTTCTAGTCCTTCTTCCAGGCCGTTTATGAAGACTTTGAAATGCACACGGCCAAATATGAAGCCCTGTGAACCCCACTAGTGACAGGTCACCAGTCTGATGTCACCCCATTCCCTGTAACCCGTGTGGAATGGAACCATGGGTGCACCCAACCCATGAGCCCATTGCTCACCCCTCCCATGATGAGTTTATCCAGCTAAATACTGGACATTTTGTCCAGAAGGATCCTGTAGAGATCTCTCCTGCAGGAGAGATAGTACCAAAAACTTTATTGAAATCCCAAGTGTTACAATTAGATTACACTGACTGTCTTGCCTCGATCAGCTGAGTGGGTTACCTTGTCACTGAAGCAAATCAAGCAGGACTTTGATAAGCAGGACTTTCAAAAAGCCATGCTGGCTGTGACCAATGTCTGCATTGCCTTTCAGGTGTTTTTCAATACCTTCCAGAAGAATCTTCTCCATAACTTTACCAGGCGCTGAAATGGGACTAGCAGGCCTATACTTTCCAGGGTTCTCCTTTCCCACTGTATAAATTTCACCTTAATGTTTACTTTATCTGCTTTGAATTATTTAAAAATTTATTTGGAAATATTCTTCACTTATTTTCATTTAGTAGCTACTCTTTGATTTTCTAAAGATAAAACTGTTTAATTGTAATTGTAATTGTAATTTTAATGTTAAATTAATTTTAATGCTGATTTCTTATACTAACTTCTTTTTTTTTTCCTTTAAAAAGAAATCTATTAATTTCATCAAAGTTTTTCTTAGGTAGTTTCTGGTCAACATAAATGAAGAATTTTTACCCATCTGAAGGGGAGTTTCAGTGTGTTCCTACTTGTATCACTAAGCACAACTTCAGCTGTTTATTGAGGTGAAGTATTGAGAGTTTCAATAATGTTTATAAGTAGAGAAAAGTTGTTGACCTTGAAAGGATATGTTAAGTAGTGCGAAAATATTAATGTAGATATAGTGGGTTTACTGTCACAAATTATGTAATGTTACCTCTGACCTGGTGCTCATTTAACCATTGTTCAATACCATTTATGAGTGACAATCATAGACTCAACGGAAAAAATCTCTGAGATCAAGCCCAACCTATGAACACCACCATGTTCAGCCAGACCATGGCACTGAGTTCCACATCCACTCTTTTCTTTAGCACCTCCAGGGATGGTGACTCTACCACTTCCCTGAGAACCACGTTCCAATGTCTAATCACACTTTCTGTAAGAAAAGTTTTACTAACATCCAACCTAAACCTCCCCTGGCACTTTAGACTATGTCCTTTTGTTCTATTGCTTGTTGCCTGGGACAAGAGCCCAACCCTCTGGTGGTTACACCCTCCTTTCAGGCAGTTGTGGGAAGTGATAAGGTCTCCCCAGATCCTCCTTCACTCCAGGCTAAACAGCCCCAGCTCCCTCAGCCATCCCTCATAGGACTTGTGCTTCAGACCTTTCAGCAGCTTCATCACCCTTCTCTTGGCTTTCTCCAACCTCTCAATGTCCTTCCTGAATTGAGGAGCCCAGAACTGAATACAGCACCCAAGGTGTGGCCTCACCAGTGCCCAGTACAGGGGTCAATCACTGCACTTGTCTGCTGGCCACACTGTTCTGGTACAGGCCAGGATGCCATTGGTCTTCTCAGGAATGGTGTGGCCAGCAGGAGCAGGGAGGTCATTGGTACTGTAGCGTACTGGGCACAGGTGAAGTCACACCTTGAGTGCTGTGTCCAGTTCTGTCCCCTCAGTTTAGGAAGGATGTTGAGACGCTTTGAATGCATCCAGAGGAGGCAACAAGGCTGGTGAGGGGCTTGGAACACAAACCCTGTGAGGAACCGCTGAGGGAGCTGGGGTTGTTCAGCCTGGAGAAAAGGAGACTCAGGGGTGACCTTATCACTCTCTACAACTCCCTGAAAGGTGACTGTAACCAGGTGGGGTTGGTCTCTTTCTCCAGGCAGCAACTGACAGAACCAGAGGGCACAGTCTTAAGCTGTGCCAAGGGGAATTTAGGTTGGATATGAGGAAAAAATTTTTTCTGAAAGAGTCATAAAGTACTGGAATTGTCTGCCTGGAGAGGTGGTGGAGTCATCATCCCTGGATGTGTTTGAAAACAGACTGGATGTGGCACTCAGTGCCATGGTTTAGTTGAGGTGTTAGGACATGGGTTGGACTCAATGGTCTTGAAGGTCTCTTCCAATCTAGTGATTCTGTAATTCTGTGATTCTGCGATTCTGTGGCTACCTGGGCACACTCTGGCTCATGTTCATGCTGTTGAACAACAGCCCCAGATCCTCTTCCTCTTGGCCACTTTACAGCCACTCTTCTCCAGCCTGCAGCACTCGTTGGGGTGATTGAAGCCAAAGTTTAGAACTTGGCCCTTGGCCTGTTTGAACCTCATGCCATGTGTCTTGGCCCATCGATCCAGCCTGTCCAGGTCCCTCTGCAGAGCCTTTCTACCCTCCAGCAGATCAACACCCCCACCCTACTTGGTGTCATCTGCAACTTTGTTAATGGCAGACCCAATCCCCTATGTTAGAATGTTAAATAACAAAATGCCTAACACAGATTCCTCTGGAACCCTTTCCTGCACTGAGGAAACTGCTTATTTATTTATCCCTACACCTTGTTTCTAAATGAGTTACCAACACACAAGTGGACCTTCCTTCTCTCTAACAGCACTTTTATTTCTTTAAAAGATTTTGGTGAGAAAGTTTTTGAATATCTATTAGATTTCCAAGTGAACTGTTGTCTTTGTAATTGTCTCTGTATTTTAAGACTTGGACAGAAATTTTCACATTATAAAATATTTATCCATTGATTCACTATTTCTATTTTTTTATTTTATTTATTTATATTTATTTGATACAGATAAAAGTTTTAACTCTCCTGTCTATAGTTCCCTGTATTCTCCATTAATCTTGTTTGAGAGTTAATGTGAAATGAAAATATTAGATAGTAGTATTAAGGGACCTACTAAACCCACTTACTCCCTGCTAAAATGCTGTGGTTGTGTGGCAGTTGTCTATAAAAGGGAAACGCCTTCTCCTTTGCTCTTTCCTGTAGTGGGATGATTTTTAAGTTGCTGTCTTCCAAGTGCCTTTTCTTTATGCTTGTATAACTTGTCATTTTAATGTTTTTCCTCTGAAAAACTTGTGCTGCTATCTATCTATCCTGGTTGCAAGCTTTAATCTCAGTCTCAGCTTCTTCATCTAATCTATGTACACTATAGATTAATAACGAAGTTTATCACTTGAATATTTCATTGGAAATCTGAAGCAAAATTAGGCAGTGATGCTGTATCAGAAAAAGGCTTTGGATCACACAGAGCCAAGAAGATAGAAGCTAGAAGACTTTCACAAGGGAAGGAATGATGTTACATACAGCAGAGGAAAAACCAGATGAGGAGTTGAACAGCAACATGTGAAGCAGGGAGGTCACAAACTGGCATAGCTACTTACATCTCTTTTTTTGAGGTTCGGATAGGAATCTCTTTTTCCTTTCTTTGCCTCATGTGGGGAATTTCTAATCTCCAAACTCTTCACTGCAGATAGGCAGAAGAGCTACTTCTCTTTTTGACAACCCTCTTCAGAATAGAAACTGGTTCAAAGTGCTCTTTCAAACTTGACACTTCTCCATCACACCCATAATAATGGATGAGAGTTCTTAGAGTCCTTGTCAATAAAGCTGGATGTGAAGACACCTCTGTTGAAAGGATTTACCCTGAAACAGCTTCATAATGTCAGACAGACTCTGTGCACTGCATGGGAAGGGATGCATAGATCACCACTCTGTGTCTCTAAACAAGGGGAAAATGGGACACTGGCGGTTATTTTTCACAAGGCTGGAGAAAGAAAAAGACCATAAAAGAGATGTCAATCCCATGAGAAAGATACTAAAAAACCCAGAAATTTCTTATTAACTGGAGGTTCCAAAAACTCTATATTTATTTCAATTATCGCAATTGATATCAGTAAATGGCTTGTTCAATGCAGATAACCTGTGGGATATAGATTATTATAATGTATTAGAATGGTTGTGTTTTAAAAATAAATACAAATTAAATAACTATGCTAACCAAACATTTAATTATGCTGTTTTATTTATACAAATGTGATCTTTGTGTCCTAATTGTACTGAAGAGAGAGGATTCTCAGAGTCCCACTGCAGGAATATTTCCTCTGGGGTTTCACTGTCGTTTCATTACTCATGAGACATCTGGTGACCCCACCCTTAGGTATTCATACTGTGTTTGGGTTACCTGAAGACATGTATTTGGGAAAAAGATAAAGAAATGTGTTGACTTTCATGCTCATCATGAATAGTGGGAGGGCAAAATTTGAAATTTTAGAGCAAGAAAGCAGAGTGTCTTCCAAGTTCAAGGGGAAAGGACTCCCAGTATGTTTTTCTGTACTCAAATATCAGAGTTACACAATCAGTTCTCCATAATGGCAGAAACTGTGTGATAAAATCTATAGCATTTCCTAGCCAATCAACAAAAGGACATCAGATAAAATAATGTGTCTAATGTGCTTAAAATGAAAATGCTGCAATTGTATTCTTAAAATTACACTAAAGCAAATGCAGTTGTCTATTGCTACCAAAATACATATATTTCTAGAAGATGAGAAAATAAATAAATGTACATGTTCTGAATGTGTCTTGGTGAATATCTAAATGACATATAAGACATTACTTCCAGGCTAATGGAAAAGGACAGTGATAAGTATTTTTTTCTTCCTAAAATAATAAATATTTTGGAAATTCAATGTGCTTAAAGAATATACAGGGAGAGCCCTGACTAAATTCCAGCCTTCCTGTGAAGGAACTACAATTGCTGCTTGATAGAGCTTTAACATCAGTATGCTTAAGCTAGGAATACTCTAAATTTTGTGAAATCATAGAGGAGGCTCAGATTTCTAAAGTTTTACTCACAGTATAGATCCCAAATAACAAGTAACACCTTACTTAAAAGACAAAACTGATATATATTGCACATATCCCTGTTTGAGCTTCAGTATCATAACTCCCAAAGAAGATGGCTCCTTGATGTCATGTACAATACTTTCTCAGCTCAAATATTATGGAAAGTTTTTGAAAATTTATCTACACCTTGAAAAGGGTTACAAATTGTGGTTGGAATGCACATGCTTACTCCTTTTTAATACTGAAATTATCATTAGAGAAACTTCTTTAACACATTAATGTCCAAAAATAGTTTTCATCATATTAGCACTCATCTGTCAATATCAAAATAGTTTTTTAATAATTCTGACTTTTAAAAATCCAATTAATGATGGGAAAAAAAAACAACTTAAATGAGCTAAATTTTTAAGTGCAGCTCCTAGATCAATGCCATGCATTTATTTTTTAAAGAAACAGTTCTTGAAAATATTACATCCAGCAAAGAAAGCTTGGAAGAATGCCATATTCTTAAAAAAAAAAAAAA